>JAAAKL020001666.1:13816-29645 GCA_010016065.2 Carybdea cf. marsupialis auct. non (Linnaeus, 1758) | reverse complement strand
ATAACATAGTAGACTTCTCAATATATCAAGCAGAACATATTCTTACGCTCTAAGGCAACTGACGGTACGTAAACTCTATGAACATTCTTTCAATCACCTTGAAAATTATTGGGGGGCTATAGCCCCCCAGCCCCCCAGTGGTTACGGCACTGACATTCGTGGTGCTGCTCACAAACACAAATGAGCCAGTGTTATAAGTTTGTACAGTTTCGATTGTCCAGTGGACCCAGAAGGCAACCTTAAAAGTAATAGTATAAGTTTCCCTATTCTGAACGTGCGAGCTGACACTTATGATTAATTTTTCATACGTTCTAAAATACTCTATGTTCATCTTCTATCGTAATAATTTGGAAAAAATGCAGTCTTTTAGAGCCACGAACTAGATATTTTTTATACTCGTGTCATAGAAATGCAAGCTTATATAAAAAGGAATTGACTGAAGATGGAGAAATGGATAATTTAAGAGCTCTCATATATTAAATCTCTATTCATACTATTGAATCATTTAAGCTGATTTGCGAGGCACTCCATGGTATGAGATATTTTTCTTCCTTTATCTACGACGGCAAGGGAAGGAGGCGTAAAACACTGTACTAATTAAGAAGTTGAAAAACCCCTCTTCTCGAGCAGTTTAGACCTGGGAAAAGGGATTTGCGGGTCCTATGGTCTCTGGAGCCTGTACCTTAATTGCAGACAAGGTGTCTCATTTACTCAGTCATTAGATTCAAGTAGTTGAAATCAACCATGGTATTGCTTAGAAAATTATACTTTCGACATTTCTCTCTTAAAATTAAAACGACATGCGTCTGATTCATCCATACTTGTCTAGCTCCTGCCCCAATTCGCCATCACCCAAATAAACACAGCTTATGATTTCCTTCGTGGTCACTGTTTTCCACAATTAAAATGATTTTATCAATAGTAAAAATTTTCAATATTCACTTCTAGGTATTTTTTGCCGATCTTTATTTCAGATTGCATGGTTGTTCAGATTGCGTGTAAGGATAAGTATCTGAGATCAAGTAATTCAATTGGCTAACCTCCAAATAGAAAAAAATCAGATCACGCAAACCAAAGCTCTTGTGATGAGATTTTCTTTCGTGATCCTGTTGAATTAAGTATAGAGTCAGGTAAAAAACGCCCATATCTAATATCACGAAAGTCGCAAAAGGTTTGGGAACTTTAATTGTTTTTTATCTATGTCACTTCTTTACACACCAAAGAATTTACACGATTTCTCATATTTTGCTGTTAAGAAGGTAGCATGGCTCCTATAGACTGCATGTAAACAAATTCATTAGTTAAACGCGAGACGACGAGAATGCGTTATTTACGGGTTCGAATGTTGTTGGTGACATACTTTTCTATTTCTCTAGAATCTGTTCCAAATTATTATGAAAAATTTCCTTGTGCCTAAAAGCCTTGTGTATTTTATGAAAACTTAACTTCAGTTGATTAGCTAATATTTAGTAAAGCATAACTTCATTTACTATATTTACGTACTTCTTAGACAGAGATTGTCAAAGACATCCTATCAAAAACAACGCGGTGTGAGTTATCAGATTAGCCAGCAGAATGCTGAAAATTTTATTTTATCTGAAAATTGAATCGAAATTTGTTCCTCCGGCAATTTAACACCTATGAGAGTTAAGAGAAGAACTAAAGCAACTTCCTTCAGGATACGTTCACAATGTTGTAGGCCTTTGGAATAATTAGGCGACCATACTTCAGAGGGTTTTTTTGTCTTCCATAACAGCGTTTCCTTTTAGTCAGTTTTTCTGATGTTGAAAACGAAATTGGACTATTTTTGTTTACTACTAGATTCCTCAAATGTATACACATACGATTTTTCCAATTTAATGGTCTTCATTCTTCCTCGACTGCAATTACCTCCTCTGAGGTAACAGAGAGACCCTATGGAAGAGAATCAAATCATAACAGGACGGATGTTATGCGCAGTTTAATTTGTCATTATGTTTTTATGAATAGTAAATATGCATTCTACAAAGTAGGAAACATTTTAAAGAATGACAGTTATATAAATGAATACCAATCATCAGCTTTTGTCAGTAAAGACAATTATGATATTCATGGATTGAGTGGGTTTTTTGCGTTAGAGCCAAGAAGGAAGATTTGGTTCATGAATGTTCAAATTTGGCAAAAGGCAATTCTTGGGTGGTACGATGCATCTAATCGGGATAAAACTTTCTATACTTAAAATTGAGAAGACTCTATCGTAAGCAAGTCTGGTGCGTAATCTTACATATGGACAGAATTATCTTACTCAAAAATCAGCTTTAGCTCATCCCTGCGAATGACGTCGGACTTGAACGAAATTACTTCAACATATCAGGAAAGCAATGCTCAGATATATAGAGTTGGCGTCAGCAGGTGGAGAAATGGCTAAAATATCAATAGGAAACAATCATGAATGTGGATCACACAAATAGCTTTCTACGACAAACAATTAGCGTCTGTTTTTGCATAGAACATGTGATTATGTATTTCAAAACCTGTATTCTTGCTTTGTATTTCTATGCATCCGGATAGCAGAATGACGTCATCGCCTAGTGCTTTTTATCGAAAGCAACCTGTGGCCAATGTCGATTGAAAATCTGCACACCACTATTATTATCTTCCAGAAGGCGCGGTTCGTGTGGGAGTACATTCTGAAGCAAGAAATAGCAAGATTGGAATGTGTAATGTCTTAGTCTAACTGTGTCACTGTGTGCAGTTAGTGCACCATCTCAGTAAATCTTAGAGATTGGAAGAGAGGTTTTACATGAGAAATCTGTAAAATTGGTCAAATTATAAAGCTCAGAAGCTCTAAAGCTCAGAATCTTAAAGCTCAGAGAGGCTTCGTTTTAAAAATATGTGCAGCTGAAGGCAATTAGACAAGGGGCACTTGGGGTTTGGATATATAAGCAAAATAAAAATTCTAACTGCCATTCCAACTTTTAAATGTCAGACGCTCCCTCAAATACAACCCCCGGACTTTTATGAAACAGTGTTGTCTTTGTCTCTTAAACGTAAAGAGCAACAGGGATGGGAAGGGTGTCTGAAATAGATGTGGCGATTTCTACAATTTATACAAAAGTAAACGTCATTGGAGGAAATTTAAAACTTCAACTTCCCAACAAAATTTGATTAAGACAAAGCACACTCACTATTTGTGGTACTTTCGACATGGAAAGTTAAAAAATGGAACTACAAGAAAAATTCTTCCGGTTTATCTGAGCAACAAATTCTTGCCACAGTTAACAGAGCTGCACTTTGCAGAAGCACTTAAAGGGGGCACTGGAAAGAATAAAATTAGTTGCTGAATCTATGGATTCTGTGGAGTTTAAAAGCGTTCAGAAATTCTCCAGCGAAGTAAAGGAGACATTGATAAGGACATAATACAAAGACGTGCTTCTTTCAAGCTAAAGAGTAACAGTTAGGAATTTCCAACATTGAAAAATAGAACCTGATTTAACATCTTAAAATGAATGTTTAGTATCAAGACAGTGCCTCCTACTGAGCTGAACAGCAAGATATTGCCAACTCTAGAGAGCTGAACTAAAATTTGCACGATTGCTTATATTCAAGAGGAGGGGATCCTGGGCATATTGCGCTCCATAGGGTCTGATAAACGAGGAACGTTGAAAAGCTCTTAGTTGGAGCGTAGTAAAAGACACTTGTCCTCGAATGTACTTCAACGGAAAGCTAACACTTTGAGGACTAAAGTTTTGTATGGTTGCTTGTAGAATTCGAATTTGGCGCGTGTAAGTATCTAGGGAAAAGTAGGTATATTTTACCATTACTGAACTCATCGCTCTTACAAATTTTGCAGTGTCACTCAAAGACGATAAGTTACAAATTAGCAAATCACCAAAAGAAATACCAAATTTTTTCTGTATGTCCTCTTTCATAGGAATTATCGATACTTCAACATCACGTTAATTGAAAGGTATGGAACTTTTGATAGAATCTTTAATATCTGTTGACCTGTTTTCCTATCTACTAGTCCTTGCAGAATCATCTGAGATCATAATAACGTTAATAAAGTATGTGAGAAACTATCACGCTTCTTACAGTGAATCATTCTTTGTCATGGTGTTTTGCAGAAGGGAGGATTTGAAACAGAAATAATAAATGATATCGGCGGGGATAATCTAGCTCAGCTGGTAGAGCGCGCACCGCGAATGCTTGGCTCCCCGGTTCGGGTCCCATTATCGACATACTTTTCTATTTCTCTAGTATCTCTTGTCATTCTGTGTCAGTAAAGAATTGCTTAAAATTATTGATAGGAAAGTTAACCTTTTCTCTCCCAATTGTAAACCAGATTTATAATAAAGTCCAAAATGTTTGTTGATGATACAAAACAATAAAAAGCATCGATTTGGTACTCTAAGGAGTGTCAGACGAAAAATGCTTTTCAGTACAAAAATGTTTTCGCAACTTTGTGCATTAAAATCCAATGAATTAAGGTTACCAACCAGAACGAAAATCTAATTCTAATCAGACATTTTACGTCTCTGGTCAGAAATCCAATGTGTTAAATCAGTTTTTCAGCGGGTAATAGCGGCATAGGTGTACGGAAAGGGTGAGCACATGGGGACTCTGCTCCCTCCCTACTTCTGGAAAGTCGACATTAGGATAAACAAGGCCGCCCATACACGAGCAACATTGCGGAAGAAATGTTTGAAATATCGGTATTCAATTATGTTAAGAAAGAAAAATCGAACTTGAAACTGCCAGATTCAAAGTTGCCCGGATTTTAAGGTAAAAAATTCGAGCAGAAAAAGTTGTGTCCCGTAAATCAAAATGGTACCCTACTCCAATGAATAGCAAAAGCATTCTTTGTAAACTAAAGCCCAGCCATACAGTGTATAAAATGTAAACTAATGCCATACAACTCGTCAGAGGGATAAGAATCATCCCTAAGAACTAATTCATTTGGCAACACCGATAGACAAAGTTTTAACAGCAAAGTACAAATCAGGTGGAAAATAGTGACAGTCTTCAGATAGAATTGATTGTTATTTTTCGTATTTAAATATAAACTTAAAGGTTGGTATAAATTTGGAACTAAATTTAGAACTTGTTTAGAAACTGGAAACATCTCGCATCAAAAATGCAAGGCGTTGAAAAAAGTGGGCAAGAAAATATTCTTCTTCTGCTTAAATAGTTTTCCACAAATTAGAAAGAAAAACTGCACTTGTTTTTTCATTCAACTCGTAAACATAATTCAGTGATACATTTTTATTTCTTTTAAGTTGTAAAATCGGTTTCACAGAGAAATGAAGAAAGATGCTTAGATTCACGGATAGGGCATTGGGAAGTATTCGAATATTTAATGAGGGCCGACGCAGATTGGATACTTTGAAGTATGGATC
Source organism: Carybdea cf. marsupialis auct. non (Linnaeus, 1758) (assembly GCA_010016065.2). Lineage (NCBI taxonomy): Eukaryota > Metazoa > Cnidaria > Cubozoa > Carybdeida > Carybdeidae > Carybdea > Carybdea cf. marsupialis auct. non (Linnaeus, 1758). Next base: position 24,267 of record JAAAKL020001666.1, on the reverse strand, counting down.
TTAAGACTTAATTTCCAAGTCAGTATGGCCTGCTTCTTGTCCATGTCCCACTGCTCTAGACAGATGTCTTTCTCATTCTTGGTTATCAGCCCATGGGTTCACGCCTATTGTCTGCACAACATGCCTCTAGGAACAAACCAGACTCTGAGTTCGTCAATAATGGAAAGATACACAAAAAAGATTACAATTCCCTAGGCTCCATTTTACTGCCATTCTTATTGAATCAAAGGTTCTGTACTCACAACACACAATACAATCAACAACAAACGCTACGAGAACACATATTTTAGGTCAACAAAGAGGCTGTTAGGCATCTAATATCTCCAACTACATTTCCTAGTGTGCATTGTCGCTATTGTCGGTGCATCCGTTTGTGATAACAAGAAAACTGTTACGGGAAATATCTGATTGATGCGCCTCACGGACCGCTAGCTCATTATCCTTTTGTACAAACACAGCTTTCACTTATTACAAGTGACAAATCTATTCTCTCGTGAAAATTTAACCGCCCACACCAAAGGATACTGTAGTATATCTGACGTCAAAGTAGTTTGATTGGGTAAAGCAAAGACTAACATGATATTGTCGGATTTGATATGCTTATAAATGGGCCTAATATGACGTCAATCGAAGAAATCTCTTTAATTATTCAATAATATCTACAGATTGCTTGTGCAAACTTTGACGACATCCAAACCGCAATTGCACAAAACGTTTACGTAGTGTTAAAATCTTTTGTTCTCAGGTCGGAAAGTGATCAAAAGCAAGAGAATACATTGTCACGGAACAAAATACTTTTCAAAGTGTGCGCTTATCACAGCAACATATTAAGTCTATCCAGTTTATATATTGGCAATGAGCCATCTTAAATTTTGGGTTAGACAAATAAACATATCAAACAAGAGGGAAGATCTGTGAAGGATCATGGAGCATGCTATTTATTTTGGGAATTCAGTGCTTAGAATTTTTACATCGGGGGCTTTTTTCCAGTCGATCACAAATGTTCAATATGAACAAGATAGCGGTATCTGTAACCAATCCTCCTGTCTCCTATTTCCCGATCTGTTATACCATACCGTGACATTTGTTAACCTTAGGTGTATGAATAGATTAAAGTACATACGAGCAACTTGGGAAATCTAAATAGTAGAAACCGTGTATGGTTCGTAAGCAAGAAGACGTGTTAAAGTGTCAATTTGTCAGCTGTTGTCCCAGATATTCTTCAATCGTCAATCGTAGCCTTCTTGATTGCTTGGTAAAGCGCATCATCGATAATCTGATCTAAACGCCAAAAGTAGCTGTAAGCAAACCTCATTTTAATTTTCTTCTAAAAAAATATCAATTTTTCACCTTGTTATTTATATCTTGCTTACGAAGTATGGAATCCTTAAAATGACGAAAAAGTCGCTTTTATATCTTGCAGGGTTTGCTCCGTTGTCCGAGATATTCTACATTCCCTGTAAACATAATATTACGTCGGAATGATCTTCGTACAGCAACAGACATCATGTAAATGTAGATGTAAACTAATTGCACGACGTTCCTGATCAATTCATGTTGTGAATTTTGTTTTTAAAAACCCTTGACTATTTGTAGGAGGTAAAGGTAAAGTTATATAGTAATAATAGTGGGTGCAACTATCATCCTTGATAATCCTAATTTTCATCACTTACGAAAGGCCTGTCCTTATTTTAAGCCAATGCTCCTCAAATAATCGACGGTGCAGTGTGCTAACAGAAGCATCGTACGCATTCAATAACGATCTACGCAAAAGCAGTAAAAGAAATCAGATCTGGGATCTTGGTAACAGTGGCAAAGAAATTGTATCCATGCTAAATCAGCAGTAGAAGCCAGTGGAGCGCCTTCTTCTCGAATACAAGTGAGCAATACAACTAAGAAATCAATGGCAATAGCAGAAGTGGCGATGGCGGAAGTAGTAGTAGTAGTAGTAGTAGTAGTAGTAGTAGTAGTAGTAGTAGTAGTAGCAGCAGTAAGTAGTAGTAGTAGTAGTAGTAGTAGTAGTAGTAGTAGTAGTTGTTGTTGTTGTTGGAGTAGTAGTAATAGTTTTAGTAGTGGTAGGAGTGGTATGAGTAATAGTAGTAGATGTAATTTTGTATTGAAATGATTTTAAACATCATTCTAAACTTGACTGGCAGCCAATGCAACTGGTACAGAGGACGTGAAATGTGACCAAAATGCAGTATGTTGGACACAAACGTATTTGCAGCGTTTTGTATACGTTGTAACAATAGATAATTTATCAGCTGGAGATTCCTACAAAATGGGCATTTACAATGTCCGACAGCTATCCATTTTGGACATTTGCCATTACGACAAACACCACCAGTACAGTTACCACACAGGACATTTTCCACCTTAGTGTGTACTATTTACGATACCTTAACAGATTGACGATCGCCACCCATACAGTCACTCTCAGTTCTGTTGCCACCAAGGTTGTTAACTGATGGAACAGTTATTAGTTTTAATTGTCGCAACATCTATTTGCGAGAAATTGAAGACAAGTAAAGCAGATGGTGCTGCATGTTAACAAAGAAAGACGGGCAATGAAACGAGTTACCATAAAAGTAACCAGATGAGGGTGGTTGTGGGTATGGTAGAGTTTTATTGTTCAACGTTTAAGTGGAAAGATGCATATTAAATTTTTTGTTGCCGGGTACTACCTAATATATTTTTGGTGGTTGCACCACTGTTTAACTGCTTAACAAGGTAATTTGGCATTTCACTGTGCCAAGCCTTAAACAAGAGGCTCAATGGCTGACTATAGTGACTACCGTTTTAAAGGTCTCCGTTTACACACTTCGTTCCCATCAACTAAAAAAAGGTCGTCGATTCTTCCTTTACAAATGGGGCAACTCACCTAATGCCAGTTGGTCTCGTAAGGATACGGTGGATCAAAGCATCGCTTAGATAGATATTGTTCTTCGTAGAAAAAGGTATTTCCGGACTTAGTGAACAAAAAACGCGACTATAAATGTTGGTGAAAGCTAGAAAGAAAGGTAGATAATTTTCAGATAATTTTCTGTTGTATTGTACAATGAATAGCTTCTCTAAGTACGCTTAATCCCATTCTTTACATCAGATATGTATGTATCTAATCCTCTTTACCTTCAATACTTTCGATTTGGCACTCAGAAGAACACCGATTGCCATTTTACATTGACGGTGTTTAATCTGCTCCAAAAGGGAATTAAATTTGGCCATTCTCTGCCTCCAGTGTTCTAACTCTGCCTTTGGCCCAGTATCATCTGCCTCTTTTCGCATCTGCTCACTTTCAACCAGCACCTAATAAAAAAGTCAACAGCATCGCTAACATCATTGACTATCATCATGAGTCTCTAAATTACAAAAAATAACTACCGGTAAGACGTGGATGCTATTTACCAACCAAAAGCAAATTTCAAACTGTACCGTCTCTTGTAGGTGCATCCCCGTAGTTAGAGGAAACGTCCAAAATAAATACACCCCTACTTGAAATAGACCACACAATCACTAATAGGGTTAAAAAACAAAAAAGTTCATTTTGTACATTGACTACCGCGGGAAATAAATATGCAATTTGGTTTCCCTTGTGGAGCAACGACTAAGCAAAAAGTGAGCCTGCAAAAGAGAGCAGCTTAACAAACTTTAAGCCTCAACCAAAGATTATGCGGTCTATCTTAAGTAGGGGTGCATTTAAATTTGTCCTTTTTTCTCTTCTTTGGTGCTGCTTTTTCGTTTTTCTTGTCGTGTTGTTTCCTGTCGCTTTTTAGGCACAACAACTCCAAACTGAGTTCTTCTTTAGTAAACGACTCACTTTGTAACAGATTTGAACTCGTGTTGCTTTTTAAATGTTGGTAAGAGGAAACGTGTAACAAAGTTATTGAAAAAGACAAGGGCGTGCTCACTGACCATGCGGCATTTGAGGTATAATGTAGACAATGAGGTAAAAGAATGATGGTCACTATCAGGGAGTGAGTGAGGCAGTGCGTGAGTGAGTCAGTGAGTCAGTGAGTGAATGAGTCAGTGAGTAAATCAGTAAGTTAGAATGAATGAGTGAACGACTGAATGAGTAAATAAGTAAATGAGTGGGTGAGTGAGTGAGTGAGCCAGTGACTAAATGAGTTAGTGAGTGAGTAAATGAATGAGTGGGGGCTAAATGAGTGGGTAAATGAGTGAGTGAGTGTACGAGTGAGTAAGTGAGTGAGTGAGTGTATAGCTGGCTGACTATGTGACTAAATGACTGACAGGCTAGTTTATTAACTCCCTCGCTCCCTCAATCCCTCACTCCCTCACTGACTCGCAAACAACAGGAGGGAAGCGATTGGAGTAGAACGAATTGTCATTGAATGGAGACCACTTGCAGGAGAATAGACAAAATCGAATGAATTGGTGTGAAATGGAATGAGCTGACCTGAAATAAAGTGGACTAAGCTATTAAAATAGAGCGAAAAAGAATGTATTTAATAGAAGAGATCTAGAAAGGATAAAATGGAAAAAAATGAACTGGAGCAGGCTAGAATGGATTCAGTTCAAGTAGGTCAGCATTAAATGGGATGATACAGAACATATAAATAGTATCACGTGTCATAATCAAGAAAGAATCGAAATGCTAAAACAGAGCAGAAGTGAACAGAGTGAAATGAAATAGAATAGAATGAAATCACAAGAAATAGCGAAGAAAGTGTTCAAATGAAGACAAAATGTAACCGTTTAAAATGTAAAGAACAGAGGTTATTATGTCTTGGGGAAAATGCTCAACTCTCCCAACAAGACCTCATGGAGGCTTTTGTTCTAAACATACTTATGTGACAGAGTCACTATTTCGTATCAGAACATATTTTCAGAATAGTTTCATAAGACAAAAGGTATCTGGTTGCTTAGGTATCGTTTCAGCATGTTAAGGCTGAAAGGGAAACTATTACCGAAGACCTAGCATTTTCGTATGCTACTAGAAACCCGTGGGCATAGCCAGTAGTTTCCGTTTCCCACACTTTTCGCATACTATGTTGCTGATTCAGTATTGGTATCAATAACAAAACGTAATACTTACCGATAATTCAACCATGCAACGGGAATTTATTTCCGTATAAATACCCAGCATCGCTAGTTTTGTTGTAGAAAGTTCGGCAAAGTTATACTCTACGTCTGTCATATCGATTTAGCCAAGAATCGTCAGTGCTTCCGCCACAATCGCCCGTTTTTCTGTCTATTGGTTAAGGCATGAAGTGAACCCAATTGTACAAACCGTGTCGTTGATTCGAGTACGCCCCGGCCGCTAGTCAACCTTACAAATACACGAAGACCACAAGATGACTAACAGAATCAGGCGAATATGGTACAAGTACAAAATGAATACTCTTAAAATTATAGAAAACAAATAGCACATGAACACAAATAAATATAGCACAGATAAAAATAGCAAACACAAACAGGACAAGTACAAATAGCACAAGTACAGATAGCACAGACACAAATTCGCATTGAGATTAAGTTCAAGTACCACATCTACAAACTGCATAGATAGAAACAGCACAAGTACAAATATCATAGCTAAATATTCCTCGACTACAAACACCACAATTTCAAATACCACAAGTACAACTAGCATAACTACAAATAGCACAAGTACAAATCCACACTGAGAGCAAGTTCAAGTACGACAACTACAAAGAGTACAACTAGAAGAACTGCAAGTGGCAATACCAACAAATTGAACAAGAACAAGTAGCAAAACTATTAGCAGGAAGACTACAATTAGCACAAGTATAAATAGCACAACAACAAATAACACAACTACAAAAATCAAAACAACAAATAACACAAATAAAGAAAGCACAACTACAAATAGCACAACTACAAATAGCACAACTACAAATAGCACAACTTCAAGTAGCACAACTACAAGTAGCATATCTATAAATAGCACAACTGCAAATAGCACCACCGAAAAAAGCACACCTATAGGTATCACAAATACAAATAGCAAAAGTGCAAATAGCTAAGCTATAAATAGCTCAGCAGCAAAAAGCCTGTCTGCAAATAGCAAAAGCACATATTGCACAACTACAAATGGCACAACTACAAATGGCACTTCTTCATGCAGCAGAGCAAGTATCAGAACTATAAAAACACAGCTACAAATGGTACTAGTATGAAGAGGACACTACAGTTAGCTTGTCTAGAAATAACACAAATGACAATAGCAAAATTACAAATAGCACATCTACAAGTAGAAAAAATGAAAAATAGGGCAAGTGCAAATACCACAAATGTAAACAGTATAATTACAAACAGCACAAATATACATAGCACAACTTCAAATGGCACAACGGCAATAAGTGGAACAACAAATAGCACAACTGCTATTACCACACCTCCAAGTAGCACAACTGTAAAGAGCACAACTATCACTACCATTTCTACAAGTAGCACAACTAACAATAACACAAGTACAAGTATGGAAACCTCAAATAATGCAACATGAAAATGCATGTATAAAAGTAGCACAACGAACAATAGCACCACTACAAATAGCACCACTACAAATAGCACATCTACATATAGCACATCTACAAATAGCACATCTACAAATAGCACATCTAAAAATAGCACATCTACAAATAGCACATCTACAAATAGCACATCTACAAATAGCATATCTACAAATAGCACATCTACAAATAGCACATCTACAAATAGCATATCTACATATAGCACATCTACAAATAGCATATCTACAAATAGCACATCTACAAATAGCACATCTACAAATAGCATATCTACAAATAGCATATCTACAAATAGCACATCTACATATAGCACATCTACAAATAGCATATCTACATATAGCACATCTACATATAGCACATCTACAAATAGCACATCTACATATAGCACATCTACAAATAGCACATCTACAAATAGCATATCTACAAATAGCACATCTACAAATAGCATATCTACAAATAGCACTTCTACAAATAGCATATCTACAAATAGCACCATACAAATGTATACAACTAAAAATAGAGCAAGTGCAAATACTACAAATACAAACAGTACAAGTACAAATAGTGCAATTACAAATACCACACCAACACACACCACAACTCCAAGAAACAAAACTACAGATAACACAACTACAAGTAGCACAACCACAAGTAACTGAACATCAAACGGCACAAGACCAACTTTGGCAACTAACAATAGTACAAGTACACGTTGCTTAACTACAAATGCCTCAGCTACAAATAGCCCGTCTGCAAATAGAACAAGTACATACTGCACAGTAAATAGTTTTGTTTCTCTCTAACTGCAAATATTTGCTGAGACATTTATCCACTGCACTTGCAATATCATGAAGAAAATTTTGAAGCATTTCACTCCCTTATTTTGCACACTTCCCCTACATTCAGCGAAGAAAAATGTATTCCAAATATTTAAAGAAACGCAATCTTTTGTGACGATAATTCTATGAATTTATATCTAAACGAAATTTCATTTTCGCGAATATGAAGCTTGTATTAACAATACGTCTACACAAATCAAACTATGAACACTTTAAAGTTTCCATTTACTTCATATTGACTGCCTCTAATAGTTAAAGGTTATTTACATTTCACTAGCACAGGCTAAGTTGAAAGGAGGGATAAATCTTGTTGTAACTGTTTATACATTCAACTATACGTTGCTAGTAATAATGCAACTCAGGTGCAAAAACGTTTACCCTTCCTTAATGATTCTCCTTCAAAGTCAAGCAAGAGTTGTGGAGCGATGCTACCTACGCTGAAGAACAAACAGGTGCTTCGCCTACCAACAGACATATGCTGTTCCTTCTGCAAAGCTTAAGAGCTTAAAACACTTTGAACTTTCCCGAAGCTTCCAATTTACACACTGACCATATGATATCAGTTTCATTAAAATGCCAGGCCTAAAATAAAATAACTGGCTACTCCTAGGTCGGCAAAGAAATGTTGTTAAAATCCACTGGAATGCTTTAATTAAAACCATCTTAGATAGTGATTAAAAACAACTTACAGCTTTGATGTGTCTCCATGGGCAGCCATTACTCTGACAAAAGACGACTTGATTTTATTTATAGGGCTTTAGGATGGTTGAAGATATTCTTGAGACTGATATTATGCACAAATATCGTTCCATTACATCGTGGATTTTTTGATTCGCTGGGAATAACACTTACATCTAAGAGCATTTAAAGAGTTAATACTAATTTACATGAAGTCTTAAACTTTCACAATCATGCTGATTTCTCGGAAGAGGACGCAATGAGTAAGAAGCTGAAAGACCGGACTGGTCCCCAACTATTTGCCTCGGGCCAATCTCCATTAGACCTATGAAAAGTTAATACTTCTCCTTGTAAGATCTGATTTCCGACCCCAGTAGAAAGAATTGATCCAATTAAGCAACAAAGTCACAGCAATATGCAAACATATTGCATGTACACTCAAAATAGCTGTTTCAAGGCCCATAATCTTGCAAAGTGCAAGCACTATTGGCCTTTTTACTCCGTTCTCTGCTTATTTCCTATGAAACATGGAAGATAAAGCGTCCATGGTGTCCCAACAATAGATTTGAACTAACATTGTTCAAGTGCTTGTCAACTTTCGGTTTTGCTATACTTTATCGTCCTCACTACCATAAACAATCGTGTTTTGCCAAAGCCAATAGATCGATTAAGCTCATGTAACGTAATTTTGATAGCGCATTGGTACCATTATCCATCTCCAGTTTTAGGGGGGAAACGGAAATCGCTGAAATTGCACGGCTTTACTGCATCAAGAGTGAAATTTATCAGATTCCCAGGACCTGGAGATCATTTATGACTCTGAATATACTAATTCTACTGAAACTATGAGTTTCTGTCAATTAGGTGAAAACTGGTAGGATTATTCATCCGTGCATTCGATGTACAAAAGTAAGTTTAGTATTGGAATCGCAGGTGATGACGTCACAGCACAGGTGAAAGTTGACAAATACCTTAATATCATTCTACAAGCCGTTATTGGAACACCACTAACCATCAAACCCTGAAATGAGCATTATCGTATTGAAAAAGATACTTAACATAAAATTGCAAACAGAGGGTTACTCAGCACGCAATCAATTTGATATCTCTTACAAATTTGACCCTGTTTACACCACACAAGCTATCCTGGGGCAACTATAGGAAGATTGCCTTAAGGAGAACCCGGTTGCATTTGAAATAGATGATATTATTTCTGCAGTGTAAACAAAGGCAATATCCACCCTAGGACAAGCTAACTCACTTTCCAACTAACGTGGTTTTACGCATGCGTATGACGACCTTCTCATCTCGCCTATTTGTGAGTAGAGACCTTTGTACCGTCTTTCTTCTCGTAGATTTGTCTTGTTCTTTCAGACCACAACTGTTGTTGTATCCTTCCGTTAATCCAAATACTCATCGAAAGGAACACTTTTTTTTCTTTTTTCGTACATTTTGGAATATTCTTTGGTGGGGAAATATTGCAAAAATGACCCTGCAAACCTGACCATACTGCAGCGCCAGCAATTGGACAAAAAAAGCCGCGGTGAAGGCAAGGCATCCCAGAAATTACCGCGGCACTTTTTTCCACGGCAGAGAAGAAATTCCGGGGGAAACATACGAGACATCTTTCGCAGGAACTCCCGTAGTAGTGCCATGAACCGCGTCTGGGGAATTCAAAATCCTTCGAGCGTATCACGACAAGTGCCGTTGATCTATTATCATACCTTCCGGTAAATTACGGGGCTGTACTGTCACAATCCAACGTTATTAAACTTCTTCAGGGATTGTCATAGACAGTACATAAGGGAGAAGCCATCGCACCCTTAAAAAATACCAGTCTTTTATGCAATATTATTATCTGTGGTATTAAAATACAAAGTACCTACCTTCTTCCTAATGCCAGTTTATCTATGCCTGTTCCTGCCTGATTACCTAAATTTCTTTCCCCCCTCCCCCTGGACTCCTAAATCAGCTCCCTTTAATGTTTACTCCTTTTAATTTTCGCCCCCAATGCTGACCATTTAACTCGCTCCCTTGAATTTTCGCCCCACCTGGAGGCGAAAATTACAGGGCGGTGAAATTTTAAAGGGCTAAGGTAAGGGTCATACCTCATACTATGCTAGTACCATATCTATGCTACAATGCAATATTTATTAGTGACAAATTACAACAGTTGTAAATTAAAAAGGACATACTAAAGGGAGATTTTGCAAAGGTCTGTACAGGATATTAGTAGTGGATTTAACAGTTTGGGGGCAGAGGGCTGAGAGTACACGCTTACAAATATAAAACTTTGCAAAAAGCTACACTGGGTACTAGAAATAGCTCAAAATTAGGTTGAGTACCCCACCCCCCCCCCCCCCCCCCCCCCCCCCCCGCCCCCCCCCCCCCCCCCCCCCCCCCCCCCCCCCCCCCTCCTCCC
>JAAAKL020001666.1:0-13806 GCA_010016065.2 Carybdea cf. marsupialis auct. non (Linnaeus, 1758) | reverse complement strand
GGGGGAGGAGGGGGAGGAAACACCCTTAAAAAAAGAAAACTTTGAAAAAAACAAAAAGGGGTACGAGAAAAAGCCAAAAATTAGGTTGGGGCCCCCCCCCCCCCCCCCCCCCCTCTTCCTGCTTGTCCACTATAGAGTTGTCTACTGTCTACAACTTGCGGTGAGTAACGCAGTGTTATTGTGCCACCATACAAAATGTTAAAGAGGCAAGTCCTGTCTAGCATCTACGTCCACCTCAACTATAACTTCATTGGACTCCTTACACTGATAGACGGAGTGTGCTGCAAGAGTTACTAGCACAGATACCATAACACCTTGTCACAGAAATACTTGTTTGCAGTGAAACCAAAGACGGTCACTTTAGTCATTTTCAATAGCTGTCATTTAAGTCTATCATTGTCACGAGTTGCCTTCCAGACTGATACTGCGGAATCTGTTCGTCCGAGAATTAAAACAGTTAGGTTTGTCATAGCAGGTTTATTACTTTACTCTGTTATTACCAAAGAGGATGCCGATTGTTAAGGGGGAAAAAGAAATGTCGAACTTGAAACGTCATCGATCAGTTCAACAGCATGTTGATTGTAGTCATGTCATATTGGATATTGAGGGAACAACCACCTCAATCACGTTTGTAAAGGACACTTTGTTTCCATATGTAAAGGAACACCTCGAAACTTACCTTTCCTCCAACTGGAAGACCCAGCAATGCGAAGATGACGTGAATGCACTACGAGTGCAATCGCGAATCGATGTAGAATCAGACAGTGATAGCCCTGTTATCTCTCAGCGGTACGAGGATATGGAATTGTGCATAAAACAGGTGATTGCCTACACTTTGTCACTAATGGCAAAAGATAAGAAAATCACTGCCCTGAAGCAATTGCAAGGTCACATTTGGAAGGCAGGGTACGATAGTGGAGAATTACGAGGGCACGTTTATCCTGATGTGGTCCCATCATTAAAGAGATGGAAGTCCAAGGATAAGAACATGTATATTTATTCATCTGGGAGCGTTGCAGCACAGAAGCTTATATTTGGTTTTTCTGTCGAGGGTGATTTGCTACATTATTTCAGTGGGCATTATGATACAAATATAGGGGGGAAGTTGGAGGCAGAAAGTTACACGAAAATAGCTGCAGACATTGGGGTCGCTGCGTCACAGTGTCTCTTCATTACGGATAATGTAAAAGAGGCCAGAGCAGCGAAAGTGGCAGGAATGCAAGTATTAGTGTCACGACGTCCTGGAAATCAGGTACTTACTGAGGAAGACCTAAATGAATTTACCATCATAGACAGTTTTGACGATGTAGATTTTAGTACGGGAAATAATGAACCAGCCCCAAAGAGGATTGTAAAAGAAACCTAGACAAGAACAGGTAGAAAGTAGAAAATGCTAGTGTTAATTCTATCAAGTAATTGGTGGAGTTAGAAGCACAAACGCTTCCACTGTATTGTCCTTAAATTACATAGCAAATTCAAGCTATAACCCTTTTGTAGCTGTATGTACTCTGATTTTAGCTAAAAACACTTACCTTTTACAACTATTGGTGACTATGTGCTAATTTGTTCTTCTGGTATTACATCTAACATTTTTAAATCCCAAAATACGCTATAACAATAATTATTCAGAGATGCCTATTAAAATAGCAATGTTAAAAAAGAAATAAATACCTATGAAGAGCCCACATAGATGTATGGAATGTGCAATAAGAGCATCATCATAAGTACAGCACATCATGGCTCCGGGTTTGAAAAAACACATTGCAGCCACTTCAGAAACTGCCTGTCAGGGCTTCTAAATTGGCCGTCCTTACCTCCTATTTATGGGTAAATAGGTAAAGGCAACAGAGAACATTCTTTTATAGTACTTATTGTATAAGTTACCACATTCCCTTAACTTATCCAATTCATTACAGTATCTTAAAATCACTCCTGTCAATTCCTATTTGATTTTGACTTTTTAAAATTCATTTTCGTCTATTTAACATCTTTCAATTACTCATCAAAGCAGCAGAAAATGTAATTTTTACTCCCATACTATTCCTACTTACCATAAATCAAGAGTTAAGCCTTTCAGTTATATGCTAGCACATAAAAGATTTTATCTGTTGTGATATCCTAAATATACTGTATTCTAAGCCCCTATAGAGTCAGCCATATGAAACCAATCTATTGACCGTGTCTTGAATTGATAATAATTTTGGACTAATATCTTAAGAAGCTCCTTTTTGTTAGAATTGTTAGTGTCATATCACTTATACATGAACATTAGACAAGACATCAGGCTACAAAAAAGTAGCAGTATACTGTCTTAAGTATATTGATGGCTTATATTTCACCCAGTCAGGCCAGTCTTCCTTAGAGTATAAAGTTTAGTTATTTTTAGCTGTTGTTAAAAAGACCATGTATGCTCTATGTCAAGGAATGGACCTGCACCAATAACACATGCCAACATATGATCATTATCCATAAAAATACCAGTTTCCCATAGGACAAATACTGCCCATCACAGAAGAATGATAGGGAAAGAAAACTTGTTTCAAGTGTGGCAGACGTATGGAATCAGCATTGCAACACTTTTTAAAAAATACTACTCTAGTACACTGGCTGTTTAGTAAGCTGTACCTAGACTGACATGTCTTACTTTATTTACCATAAGTGTGATTCACATCTCCATGCATGATGCCACAATTTTGTAAAGCCTTTGAAAAGAGCCAATATATTTTATGATATAAACATGATTCTTCTCAAACAATGGGATCTAGTATATATTTGACAACCTGATGATTTTCTGATAACCAGAAGACTGTCCAATAACATACATTGGTGAGTCCAAACATTCATTACATCAGAGGGAAAAAGAACACCAAAAAGCAGTCGAATGAGGAGAAGTAAAGAATCACGAGAATGTGGAACACTGCTGGGAGGTCAGGGTCTAATCAGGGTCAACTAAATCTGACCATTAAGAATCATGAGGCTAAAAGCAAAATTCCTGATTCTTATGAAAAAAACCCCCAAGTGAGTTATTAAATCAAGTTAGTTGATGAGTTATCAAGATATTAAATTTTCCTTACATAAGGCTTTTTTGTAAAATGTTAACTCTTGCATACAGTTTCACTATTTTGGCAGTTCCAGTATGTAACTTTTTTGTTGCATTGTTTGGTTGTAGCTCTTTAGGTGAGGATTTCAGTGGATGGAGAAACACAGATCTCAGTACTTCTCTTCCTCGCACATGTAGGTCAATTTCTACGACTCATTTCTGTGTAATTTGAAGAACTAATAAGAAATGCCTCTTTGACATTTATTGCCCTTTGGAAATGGTAGCTGAGCCATAAGTACTAAAGAGGCTGTAGCTCCCCATTCAATGTAAAGAAATTATACCAACAATTTCTACTTGAATGTGAAAGGGAGGTATCTCCAGAAGCGTAAATAAGCCCATCATTTCTTTTCAATAATTAAAGAGGAGCAATGAGCCAATTAGCAATGGTATCCTCCTGCAAACGATAGAGACCATTTGTCACATATCACCATTGGGAGACTGTTTTCAGTGAGTTAGAATTTACATTTCTATGATAATTTTTTCCCCTTTAAGTATTTGAAACTCTGGACCCAACGTTTCATGAATCTTTTTTATTTACAACAGATAAGTAACATTGAAATGCCCATTTTTGTACAGGTTTAATATACATAATTTAAACATCTGCATTTTTGGTTTCTGAGGGAATTTACTTGATATGGCCACCATTTAACCTAACCACAGACAGAGGGATGATATGAGTCCTGTAGTAGCTTTTCTTCTGCCATTTTTCTTCTAGAAAGCTTTTAAACCTGAAAATTTCAGTATCTTGAACATTAAGCTGTGATCATTGTAGTACTTTTCAAGCATATCCTTCATGTCAGTATATGATGTGATTCCCACACTACACTAGTAACAATGGAAGAATTATGTTTTATTTTGACTCTACAAAATCATTTGATTTTGTCATGATCATTCGAGAAGAGTGGATTTTTAATGAACAGATTTTTAGAGATGCAAGAGAAATAAAAATGCAAGCCATCACCAGGACTTAAATAATAATTTTCAAAGGGCCTTTGACAGATGGGTGAGCACAATTGCAGCCCTTCAAGGGTGATGGTGATCAAAGGGGGGATCGGTACTTTCAAAGGTTTGGGCCCATTGGTGACATACTTTTCTATTTCTCTAGTATCTATTCAAACTTATCACTACACATTTTCAAAGGGAGGGGGACAAAACAACAGAGCTTGCCCCCTATCTATGGGCCTGAACCCCCTCCAATGACTACCTAGCTCAAGGTTTCAAATTCCAGTGGTGATCCAGTAGCTATTTCTCTGGTAGATCTTCAAAATGTATTCGAATAAAGTGTATCCAGATAACAATCAACAACCATCGATACTTACGGTCAAAATTTTTATAAAAAATTTAGGCTTTCAGTGATGACGGCAACGTACTTGGATCATGTGATTATGTTTAACATTAACTTAAGCGTCTTACAATGATTTGAGCCATCTTTCATGATATAAATAACTGTTTCTACAGCCACACATAAGTAATGATCAAGCAAGTACACCTACATGTAGCAAAGGCTCTTTTGATGCCTT
The DNA here is from genome assembly GCA_010016065.2 of Carybdea cf. marsupialis auct. non (Linnaeus, 1758). Lineage (NCBI taxonomy): Eukaryota > Metazoa > Cnidaria > Cubozoa > Carybdeida > Carybdeidae > Carybdea > Carybdea cf. marsupialis auct. non (Linnaeus, 1758). Next base: position 9,186 of record JAAAKL020001666.1, on the reverse strand, counting down.
AACTAAACTAGTCTTAATTACTTTGGCAATACCTTCGATTTCTTCTCACCTCTTCTTTCATGTGTTTTCTAAGTCAAGGTATGAGGAGAAGAACTTATTCTCGGGTGCATAATACAAGTGGAGTTTAATAAATGGGGGGTTGGAATCTTTTAAAGAAATCAATAAATTTGACTTTCAGGATCAGTTACAGGAATACAAAGTTTCGTCTAAAATGCCCTTTGCACCAGATGCAAAATTTATGTTCTCGAGTGTAATTATATTCTCTAGCCAGTAATGCACTGATACGTTTAGTATCTGCAACTATGCCCTCTACGCATACCTAGGACTTACTTCTGTTCAAAAAATGTGTAGAAATCTAATTGTTGCGTTAAGGTGTTTTTTGTCATTTCATTTATTGTACTGACCTGAAAGGCCCCTGTCTATTCTTTTTGCCGTACAATGAGTGTACTTCACGCAATACCGTATAAAAGAGCTCATAAATGCACTGCTGGCCGCTGACATGTTTACTTCGGATTGAATTTTTCAGCATCAATAACAGAGCTTCCCTGTTCCTCATTACGTTAAAAATTGCCTCGTTCTGGAAACAGTTCGTTAAAGAATCACGCATAACTGCGGAAAACTCGTGACGTGAGACCAGAACTAACATGGCAGTTCGATTCCTTGAAACAAAATGAACAAAATACCAAAAATTTCTGACCACTGGAGGAACACTTTAAAGAAAAATACCTTTTCAGGGAACAAAAAGTTGTTCGTCTATTTAAAAAATTGCTCCAAATTTCCTGTCCAAGGAAGTAGCAAATCGAATCGAAAAAACGCAAATTAAACTTGATATCATTCAAGTTTTTCGATGCAGATTAAAACCAAAAATATCTTGCCCAGGTTCAAAAGAGATTCAAAAAATATGATCACATGTAAAAATATGAAAATGATTGCGGCACATTTGACTGCCTTCATTTCCGTAGAATCCTGCGTCTGGTATTTGAGTTTTTTGAGATTTCCTAACCACCCTGCAAACCTTACAATAGGCTGATCAACTTTGGCAGATTGCTGATGAAGTTTTCCTTAGGATTATCACGTAACAGTTTACATTTAACAATCCAAGGGGCATAACATACGATACAAATTAGCAACTGGATTGCCTCATTGGGCTATTTCGTTGACTAAACGACAACCAAATATTCATGATTTGCGATACGTGGGCGACAAAAATGAAACTTCTAGTATTGAACGTGACTCAAATTGTGCGATTTTGTACACGATTTGGGCGACAAAACGCACCATTATTGCGGTAACACCAATAAGACCAAAACAAGCTACAGTCAGCTACGGCTGCATCCGGTCTACATGCGCGACTGTAAATTTTTAATCTATTGGAAAAAAGACCAAACTAACAACACGAGAAGAGTGTTGCATAAAAAACTTCCACAATACTTTAACATAACTTAACACCTGAAATTCGCTAGATCTCGTTATTCAACAGTGAGTTGTCATAGATGTGTGGCCTCGTAAACTTTGGTAAAATAATTCTATGATCATGGGGTTCAATTGACGATAACAACAATATGTAAATTAAGCACAAGCAATAACGGCAGCTAAAGAGTTCAAAAATGAAGAAAACAAACTGCCCTAACTCAAAATTAAGTATAAAACAAAGAAGTGTACAGGAATTACACTTCTTGAATGACATTGCTTCGTGTACGGTAGAGTGTAGCTTGACGTAGCGGAATAATTGACAAGAATTTTATAAGTTAAAAGAAATATATTTGATGGCTGCTATCCTTTGAACTGATAATAATACAGTAACAGTACTGTGAAAATGGCATCACTAACAGCTGGTGCAAACTCGAAAAGTGATACTGTTATTTTTACATCACACCCCAAAAAGGGTACATTGCCGAGTAGTGATTCTCTATGGTCTTCATCTTAAAACGGAAACAGTTCTCAAACTTTCACATCAAGAGTGAGAAGTGATCATTCTGTGGTCAATGGCAGTCTCGCAAAACTCGGGATGTTTCATCTTTAGAGGAATATCTATCCTATCCCGCTGCTTCCACACCCTTTGTCAACCCTTGTAACTGTTTGCCGCTTCTTTACCATAACTTTAGCTCTACATATCAAGGGGGTATGGGTATCAAGTAACATCTCTGCACAGAAAGCATCACGTGATACTGATGATGGTTGATCTTCTAAATTCTTCACTCTCGTGGCCGCAGCTTTTGTTTTAAGAACACATTTGTATTCTTCATGAGCAAGGAGATGCATGTGACTCGGTTTCTCGGTTGCCATCAAAGTCCTTTCAATCCATTGATGAACATAAAAATCCTCTCAATCCATTGATGAACATAAAAATCCTCTCAATCCATTGATGAACATAAAAATGTAGCTTGCTTACATTTTACTGTAGTAACACAGTCATATCCCTCCAGTGAATAGCGGACACTGGTCCAGTTGCTTATACCACCCCTGATGACAAATGAGACGTCGGACGAAGACTAAAATCTTTTTCTCTTGATTATATCTGGCTTCCAGTTGACTGGATGGGTTTCCTCAGTCTGACAGGAGGCAAGAGATAAAATTGTTATGGTCGTAACATATATTATCAGTAAATGCAGAAATACAATGCAGATATCTACATCACCAGATCAGGATAAGGGCTCAGAAGTTGTGATATTAAATAAGTATGACTATATCGCTAAAATGGAAATTATTCTACACGACGGAACAAAGTTCCAGAAAATTGGAGATGTTAATATGCATGACAAGACATTATCAGTAAATATATACAATTAACAGCAAGAGGATTTTGAGATAAGCTTTTAGACTCATTACAGAAAAAAGCTAAATTTTTCAACTTAAAATGTGTATTAGACAGATAGATGAGCTGTAAGGAAACTCTACTATAGTCCAGTCACATAGCACAGAAAGACTTCTTTTAAAATTCTGCGTGGAGCTAGAAGTCTCTGCACCTCGGCCCCCGTTTCTCTCAGCCAGTTGACGATGATATCGCCGCAGCTTAGCACGGTTTGTATGCCAAGTAGCGGTTTTAGGTTATGAAAGACAGGGCGATAGCCCTGAGCCTTGCACTCACGAAGGGCCCCGAGCTTTCACCTCAGAAAAGTTTTTTAAGTCGATTTCTCCTTCTTCAAAAGCTTTTCCAGTAATTTAAGAAAGAATGAGGAATCACAACTAACCACACAAATAAAACCGGAATCCAATTTATCAAAAAAGCTAAAACTCACAAAATATTATTTAAGATATATGGTGTGAGGAGATATTGACAATAATACTTTTCTTTAATAGGGCCCGGCGTTGGAAAAATGCCCAGGGCCCCACACGTCGGAAAACCGCCCCTGTGTATCCTTCCTGCCAGCGTTATTATAGGACACGTGTTGAGGATCTGATCGGTGTCCTGCTGCCCCTCCCCACAAGTTGTTGATGCTCGGAAGCCACATCGGTGGAGGTTCTTCTTTGTTTTACCGTGATCGATGGATGTTTATGTGCGCTGGTAACAGACCAGGAGCTATACGGGCCTATCGATTTCATAAAGTAAGTAATGATCGCAGTTCACCATGCTCAGTTGGTGCAGTATACACCACGAATGTAGCTCACGGGTTCCAATCTTGGCAGTGACATCATTTTTAATTCTGTAGCACCTTTTCAAATCTAAATAGTGTGAACACTCTATCGCTTTTTTAACAACAACAACAACAACCCATTATAACACTTTCGATTTTGTCCCCCTTGTTCTAAGGTTTTTGAACAAATATATAACTTTTTAAAGTAATCTGGTCAACATGTATTCAACATCTATGCAAAATTGGTGATCATCAATTTCTAGCTCACTATGACACTTACTAAAATGGGCGATAACTGGAAACTCTTTTAACATCTAATGAATTCAATACAGTAATGCTTTTCGAACCCCGCCTAGCCTGACATAAAGACCACCGTTTGGGGAAGGCAACGGGAGACCACCCCTGTAAATATACTCTCTCCCCAGGACATTGCTCACTCTGGCTGGGCAATAAGCTACGCTCGAAATCGAGTATGCCACCAAAAATTTTAAAAATTGCTTTCCTAGTTTTATTCAACACACGTAAAACACATGTTCCTTACACAGTAATCACAGTCAAACAAAACCAGGTAAAACTCAAGGTGCCGCCAATACGACATGAATTTGTGCGAGGCAGCTATAGGAAACCTACGACTTCGTTATTAAGAGGCCTCCCGTTATTAGTCACTTTAAAAATGTGGGTCATAAGAGACGAAATTACTTACGAATTTCAGCCCTCACTTAAAACCTAACCTCTCTTGATAATGAAATGGTCGACCAGTGAATCTTGAGGCATCAACACCGTCCTAAATCTCTCACTTACCTTAAAGTGTACGTCCAGTGGTCAGACATTTTTGATATATTGTTCATTTTGTTTCAAGGAATCGAACTGCTACGTTAGTTTTGGTCTCAAGAACAGTTCTCAGTAGTAATATGTTATTTTTTCACGAACGTTTTCCAGAACGAGGCAATTTTTGACGTCGTAAGGAACAGAGAGGTTCAGTTGTTGAAGCTGAAAAATTCAATACGAGGCAAACACGTCAGCGACCAGCAGTGCAATTTTGAGCTCTTTTACACACTTTTCCGCGAAGTGCACTCAACGTACGGCAAAAAGAATAGACGGAGGCTTTGCAGGTCAGTACATTAAACAAAATACCAAAAAAGTTCTGACAACTGGAGGTACACAAAGTGAGGAGGTGAGTAAAATGATTGGGAAAGCAATAACTCTACTATCAATAGGTGATAACGGAATGCTCTGGGCATTTAAAATATACAGCACCATGTCAAGTTAACCTACCGCCGTCTCATCCTCCTTGTAAATTTTCACCGTTTTGTCTGCTTCAGTTGTCAGTAGTCGGCAACCACTCATATCGTATGTCATGGAGAAGATTCCTGCTTCACTGTCCAAGGACCCAGGCTGAACACTTGCCTGAATTCTCTGGAAATTATAACCAGTCTTCCAATCCCAAAAGTACATACTTCCATTATCCCCTACAAATAAAAACAATGTTGCATGATAATGAAATAAAACAACTCTTAAAATGATGCTAGAAACACGAGAAAGGCGAAGCATGTACCGGAAACTCACGTCGAAGCGTGTGAAGGACGCTGCTGAAGAAAATGCACGTCCGGATGGCATTCATCAGTCGAGTGTTTCAGGAATCCGGGAAGATATCAGAATAAGAAAATGAGATGGAAGAAGACATTTACAAACCTGATTCTTTGTGTTTTAGTAAAAGCGAGCAAAAGGGGGACTTTTACTTTTAATGCTATATTCGTTAAAAGTACTTTTCTTTGACACGAAAGAGAAATTGGGCAGTGTATTTTATGACGGAAGGGGCATTTAGCCCTGTCTTACGATATACGTTATTTTACCGGGGGGCTCTTCGAACCCCTTTCAATAATCAAGATTTAGAAAAAGCACAAAGCAGAAACTTGGCTACATTGCAGTTTTGTCTTAGTGAAACATGATGATAATTATTAGCAAAGACAGAGTCTCCAGAACTTCCGCAGTACCATCATGTTGAAATGCCTTGACATGCATGACGTCAGATGGCCCGCAAACCCTTTCCGCCCAGGACCCTGCAGCCTCCAAAACCGACACTGGTTCTATAAAGCGACATAGTTAACTTGAAGGAAAGGACTGCACATGGGAATAGATCCTTGGTAAGCAAGTGCTAAATTGTACCGTCAAATGCATAAGTGCATACATTGTTTCACTTCATCCTTCAACTCAAACTCAACAAAATGATTACCACCACCAATACATTGTTTTACTTCATCCTTCAACTCGAACTCAACAAAATGATTACCACAACCAATACATTGTTTTACTTCATCCTTCAACTCGAACTCAACAAAATGATTACCACCACCAATACTTTAAAATCCCACTCAGAATAAATACTAACGTGAGCTTAAAGTTCGTCCATACTATTACAGAAAATTGCTTTTCCAAAGAAAGGTAAACAACGACGACATTCTGCTGCTGATAAAAATACAACACGTTCAATTTACTTACCTCCAGAAACTAAAACATTGTCCTGATTCAACGCAAGGCAGTTTAGAATGGCATTATGCCCACTAAGGTTCTGGATAAAATCTCCGTCTGGAAATTTCCACTGCTTAATATTATCTGCACTTGCTGATGCCATGGTATACTGCGTTGGATGAAGTGCCATTCCTCTGATACTTTTTTTGTGGTTGGTGAGCGTTACTTTTGTTTTACCAGCAGCCAAATCCCACAAGCGAATTGTCGAATCATGACTGCCACTTATAATCTGGTACCAAAGAAATAGAAGATAGAAGATCACAGCATGGCAACATCTACGCGTTAGGAATTTAAGATATGTCGCATAATCATAGACACGAGTCATTCGTTACCATGATACAGGGTGTGTCATAGGGAAGTTGATAGTAATACTAAGTACGAGTGTCAATCAGAGACCGTCCTGGCTATAGTGATGTTTAGAAGATCACGATTTCATTACAGGTACGTGCGTATCGTTGCTGCAATATGACCTCGGTACCACCACATATCGTTTTCTTGACACCTCGCTAACCCGACACTTATGGTCGGTCTGGCCTGATACATTTCCTATATACCATATCTCGGCAACTCGACAGTTCTACCTAGACACCTCGTGAGAAAATCTCGCCATTGACAAATTTTTCTAACTGCTTAAAAGCAGTTGACCATTGCCTTCAGTCCCTTCCCATACCGTCTATCGATATGCCCTAAAGACATTCAAGGTACAGTCCATGTAACGACTGATAAACTAGTTAACTTAGGAAACAATAGGTACCAGGTAATATCAGCCTTTCTGGAGATGGAACAGCTATTACCAGCAAATTTGTGACGTTGGTCGATTGTTAAGATATTCTGTCACACAAAAGTTAGATTTTCACTTAAGCAATGCTTCTAATTCCTTTTTATAGAATGAAAACCTTACCGGGCTTATTAATCTTTTGCACTTCAATAATCATTGCTTCAGTACCTCGGTACCCTGGTATCACGACAATTTTTAACAGTCCCCTGCGATGTCGTTATACTGAACTCCTACTCTATATAGTTTGCAGGTCTTACCTGAGGCTCCACTCCCTGCGCTTGTATATTTGCAATGGTATTCGTGTGACCAGTTAATGCATGAATACTCGCCTTAGTGCGCATGTCCCATATCTGATAAATAGAAAAGGAGACCAGTACCATGAACAAGATTGGCTCCAACGATGAACTTCTCAGCAAACTTAGCAATGTGTACAAGTACGGAAATTACATATTGTTTGTGGGAAAGAATCCAATAATTGCTTTGAAAAGACAAGTCATGTCGTAAAGTTGTAAAGCTTTTCAACCTTACGACATGACTTTTTTTTAAAGAAGTTGCTCTTAACAAGGTTTAAACGCCACTGACACGTTGAGAGCTACAAAAAAGTAAGTATAAAAAAGACAGGTTAATTAAGTGAAAGATTGAGCTAACAGAAAGCTGTTAGTAAGAACCCTGAACCGATTAAGGTAATAGTCATTAGGGAAGCGCAAGGAATAAAGAGAATTCGAGCGAGTGGCTGTGCGAGGAAAGAAACTCATTGCATAAGTGGAAGTCCTGCATTTAGGTACCTCGACAGGGGAATGGATGAAGCTTCATGGAGGGACGAGTACTACGTTGCACAGACGTTAATGGTGGAACCAAGAAAGAGAGCTCCTTGCTACACCGTCAATGGCAGTATCTGAAGAAAAGTGATGATATAGCCCTACGTTGTGCAAGAGCTTCAAGGGTCCTAGAGAGCTCAGGACCAATCAGGCTCGAGACTATTATTGAAAACACGTGTATTTCCGGACGGTGTTTTGCAAGACCGTTACGTTATTTACTGAGAAAAAGTAATTATCACGACAATAATAACATCTCAGCCTGTATACACCCCTACGTTGAAAAATAAACCCTTTCATTTTAACAATACGGAAAACAAAAATTTAACCATACATCGGTAATAATTATATAATACGCCCCTGACAAACAATAAAATGTCAAACGATTTCTACCTGTTACTCTTTCTAAAGAAATACCGACGTTACTTGACAATATACCTACTGGGCTGATAGAGAGGCTGGGTAACGTAAGGGGGGGTGGGGGTGATATAAGTGGACACCCGGGTTTCAATATATTTCATAAAATTGAAACAAGGTAAATCTATGGAAAAGTTACAAAATTAAAATACCATAGCTGCTACTGATTAAAGCCGCTTTTAAAAACCACTAGAAGGTAGATGTCAAAGCCCACCCAGTCGGAGAAGCATATGGTACTATTTCCTTTGTAAAATTCATTAACAATGCGATCGAACTTACAACTACAAAGGAGAAAGCTGATTGGCCCATAGTACACCTTATTTTTAAAGCAAGATCTGAACACCGATCAGTATCCATGAACACTGCGAATGAGTTAAAGTCCTGAGGGTCTCCGGGCCAAGCATTCTTAGAACCTCGGCGTGAGTCATCTTAACTCTATCACCTGAAGTAATTAAAAGACCACTATGTTATAATAATGCACCTTTCATCCTATTATACACCTCGGATTTATTCTGATAGTCGTAAGGGTAGTGATTACGCCCACAGGACTTATATCCAAGTGACAGACATTTAAAGATGGGCTACCTTATCCGGACATCAACGATAGACATGGAATTGCACTCAGACTTTCTGGTAAATGAAAAATTACAAAGACAACAAAGGGTTTTTTGTTGTACATTACTGTAAGTCGTTAGAAACAAACGAGAGCAAATGATGTTGCATTAGTACTACGTCTCCTTATCTCTTGTTATGGCTGCTGCCTGCCCTCCAATAAAACCGGTTTCCGAAAATGTTCCCGGTGTCGCTAGTGTTGTAAAGCTGGAAGGAGAAACGTCAATGGGGAACGAAATTTTAAAAACCGAAGACCATTTGCATTTTGTTAGTTAAAAATGTTAAACTGAAATACATTCAAGCGCCATAAACTCGAAAAGAAGAAAGTATATACTCGAACTGTGGCATCTCGTCCTCCTGTAGCCAGTACATCAATAGTGGGATGTAGTGCCATGCAATATACTGCACTCAGGTGGCCATGGTAATGACGAATGACCTAAAAGAAATAATAAGAATAAAA
>JAAAKL020001665.1:0-29652 GCA_010016065.2 Carybdea cf. marsupialis auct. non (Linnaeus, 1758) | reverse complement strand
TCGATATCTAATGCTTTAGACTTATTCCATTATGTCCAGATCCATATTTCCTTCCATTAGTGTTAAAAGTATCTTTAGTGTCTCTTTATTCAGATTAGTCTTCTTCGAAATAATTATGTCGCCCTTTCATCGATATCTAATGCTTTAGACTTATTCCATTATGTCCAGATCCATATTTCCTTCCATTAGTGTTAAAAGTATCTTTATCAATTTCTCTGATGAAATCATTACCCAAAGGAGCAACAAATGGAGTGTTACTGGAATTCTGAGATTGTCCTATGCTGCTTCATTTACATTACTTTAGACCCCTGTCTTCACTTTTCCTACTTTTCTTTTAAATAGCACTTATTAACTTTTTTTTGGCTTTAGAGGAAGTTAATGGACTGGAAGGCTTTCTCAGACATGTATTTTTACGTTCTTTTAAGCAAGAAGAAAAATTATTCTGCAGATATTAAATTTAAGGTTTATTTAAAATTTAAGTTACGACCGTACCATCCCCCGTTTACTGTTAAGGAATCTATACCAAACCAATGCTTATAGTACAGATTAGTACAAAAAGTGGTCCCTTCGCAGTGGATGGTTTTAGAAAAGCATTAAATGATACTAAGAGTGGCAAAGCTTAAGGACTAGACAACGACTGTGATTGCATTTGAAACGTGCAAGAAGCGTTCAACTCCATCCATTGACATAAAATGAATAGAACTATGTCACGTAGCCTCTAGTCAAGAGGAAATTGTAATCGCTGTCATTACACTGCACACGAAGATTACATCTATAGCAAGATTAACCAATGGGGGACACTGACCTCTTTTGCATCACAAGTTGTGTTCTTCGACGCTGCACACTGGCTGCATACTTGTTAGACATGTTGAACATTGAAATGAATAAAGTGTTTGATAACATACGTTTGAGAGGCTGTTTCAAAGTACAAGCACGTGATGAAATGACATTTTTCGCTTTAAATGCAGAATAATCGTTGCAAAGAAAAAGCTGAAACCGTTTGCTGTTTTCCAAATATGTTTCTCCTCATTATTATACAAATAAATGTCATAGTTGAATTTTGGTGCTTTGATGGAAATGTCGACTTGAGAGTTTTTGAGAACGACTTGGCATTTTTTCACTAAGCAATATTTGGCAACAAAGAGCTTGGTTTTTTTCTTCCTTAATGCAATCTGCATTTCATAAGGCTGTTTCACGTATGAATTGTAATCAGTTTCTGATTTGATTACCAAACTTTTCTCTTGAAGTGTCTGTCTCTTTTATCAGCAGTTAGATTTTGTCACTTATCTATGCGTCTTCTTTTATTGTTAACTCGTTCATACCTACTCTTGAAGCAATATTTATGGAATACGAATAAAATTTATTCCTTCGTGTTTTTCCAAGCTTCGCTCACGTTGCTGCTATGCAGAACACGAAAACATGCCAGGGATGACGTAGTAAAAATTTTTAAGGTAGTAGTCGACTTAGGTAGTGGAAGTAATTAGCCAAAGAGCTATTTTAACTTTTGCAACTTTTTAAAAACAACCAACCACAGGATCATCTCCATAATTCCGTTCCATTTTTCCGTTCCATTTTTCTTTAAACACTTGGATTATTACTTACGATTTTACTACGTAGGGTTTTACTTGAAGCCGAGTAAACCCAGAAACCGTGTAATCTTAGGGTTAGGAGTGAATAGTCCAAACGTAGGAAGCTTGGGTTATTTGTAGTGCCTGCTATATAACACTGAGAAAAAGTACGGTATTATTCTACGTAAAAAATAAAGTGTTCACCCTAGCGGCGTTACGTGACAAACGTCGGCCATATTTATAAGATGGAAAGAATGAAAAGATTTCCATGCGCCTAGTCACGTATCCAGCATTCTCTGTACTTGATAACCCATGACTGAACATACCAGCTTCATTATTTGACATGAAAAAGATGACTTCGTTATGTTCGCGCAATAAGCCCATATCATTCAGCTTTTCGCTGTGGTTTCGCTACTAATACATTGGGATATCAGATACCACAGTCCCAGATTGCTGTTACACTCTGTGTTGGCTCTGGGTAAGAAGTCTTCGCACATTGACTATTATAGTCCCATCAACGAGATACTCGAGCAATTTAAACAAAGAGTGAACTTCCATCCATTACTATTTCAATTTTGTGAGGAAAATGGCTGCTTTTTGTAGACGAATAGTGAGTGTCGGGTGATGGTTTACAGAGAATTGGTCACAAGCAAGTGTTGAAAAGGAAATTGTTGACAGTGTTAACGATAAAAACAGTATAATCAGCGTAACTGGGGGCAGCGGAATATCAATTAAATTCACCTGATAACGATCCTTACTACTTGCAAATACAACCATGAATTTGCTACATCAAGTCTTGACTACATGCACCTCGTAAACTTTGAGCAACAGCAGCAGAAACAGAAACTCATTGCCCTATTTCCAAAATCGTGTATCTTCATGACATGAAGTAGAAATTAAAAGAGGAATATGTGTTGCAAGACTTAGCAATAGGAGAAAACTGCACGAGAATCAATCCATGACTTGAGGTACTGTCTAACTCTACTGAAGTCTTTCATATTTTACGCATGTCAAATATTGACTCAGTTAGTGTAGTGACATAACTTTAAGCGATTCAAGTCGGAGACATGCCTCTTGAAGATTTGCAGGAGTTTGAAACATTTCGAAAGTTACTTTGCTGTCATAGAATACCTAAAGTGCCTTCTTCACCATACCCTTGTAGCAACCACTAACCTTTTGTTTGATGTTTGGGGAATAACCTGAGTTCCGTTCAACGCCACTTTTTGAGCCCTAACACCAGCATGCAAAGCAGAAGTCTGCTATTTATTTTGTGTGCTAAAACTTTTGTTTAGTTTGATAATTACATTCAATGCCCGGGTCGCTCATGCATCGAAGTCATTGTTTGAGTTATGTCTCTATTTAATAAGATTTTTAGATTATTGTTTGCATCAAGTACAGGGATATTAAAATACTGTATATCACGCGAAATATTTAAATATCAGTCATGAAAATGTAGAGGAGTTATTGACAGGCAGGCCAAAGTCCACAAACACCAAAATTGGGTTAAAGAAACGAGCCCATTCGATGTTGCATCTATAGGTAGTCAAATACAGCGGAACTATCCAGAGGCGAGAAATGAAAGAGAACGTGAGCTTGGTTGCAGGTGGGTAGCTGCGGGGGAAGGGTGTGGGGTGGCACGGGGAGTCGTTGCCACGCAACGGTCAGGTTTGATTGATACGTTGATAAATGAGATATTGTCCCCTCGAGGAAATATCCGATCAATTATTTGTGTCAAAGTCAGAGTCCGATTTTTACTCTTCTTTTGGTAATCGACTTTAAATCAATTCTGTGTTTGATTACAGGTATATTTGTCTATCAGTTGCCTTTTATGTAATAGACGCTATTTACAAAACACAGAAACCGTACCCCCAAGTTGTAATATGCTGCCAGCTACTTGGTTGACTTTCAATAATTATGAAGTCATAACTAATGATCTATAGTGAGAGAGACACAATGTGTCTTCCTTTTAACGTTTAAAGATTCTAATGTGATCTTTGTTTGTCGAAATCCAAATATGAAGAAATGATTTATGAATTCTTCTGCTTACGATAACACAACAGAAAGAATTTGTTTTGAATCTTCTTGAGTTTGTTATTGTGCTAGATCAGTGTTTCCTAAACCGTTCAAAAGCCCCCTATCGAGTTGGACATTTTAGATTTTCAACTAGCTTGTGAAAACAATCAATTTGTAAAGGAAGTGGGTGTGAAATTACGACCGCTGTTTAACAGCAATTAAACATCATCATGTCACAAATCGGCTTGCAATGTTATTGCCACTATCTAAAAAAACTATTAGTGAAAATCCTTACGCGTGTACTTGTATTAAAACACTGTAGCATAATGAATTACAACTAACTGGGTGTGAGCGTATTTAGAAAGATATAAGTTGCATTTTGGATTGGAATGATACCGCTAGCATTACTCTAACAATGCCCACCAAATTCTTCAAACGCTCCCTTTTGTCACCACAAATGTAAACAGTCTTTCTAACTGCCCATTCCTCAAGAGGGAACAATAGGCAACTCTTCGAAACACACAGTATTTGGTGCAAAAATGACGAAGACTTGAAGAGATTCTTTTTCCTTATACCTATTCAGCACCACGGATAAGTGGAGAAAGCTATCTTGCTGAAAAATGGTATAAGTAGAATTACCCTGGAAGTTTTCAATAGAATATTTCAAAAACTGTGACAAGGCCAGTCCATAAGCATGGAAAAGTAAATTGTCCCCTACTAAAGAAGATCTAAAGACTGAAGGCTCACGCACATTTGATGAAGTTGAATATGAAGACAGATATGGAACTTCTCATGGACTAGTAAAGTCAAAGAAGGTAACGTTAGATATTTTCTTAGTAAGAAAGCAAGTATGGATTCCATACAAAATATTTACGGTAATGTTTATGTAAGTTGAATAAGGGAGGAGCCAGCTTTGAAATACAGAGCATCATAAAGGATGATCGAGTGATTGCAGTAGGATGCACGTCAGCTAGGGACTTAAAATGATGCATCTGGAAACAAGAGGGAATGGGAAAGAAAAATGGTAGTCCAACTTCCAGCTCCCAAAGCTCATCATCAAAGAAACCATAATCGTAGGGCCAACTTTGTCTTTTATGAAAATTGAATAACAGAACCTCCGTTTCCTGAAATATCAGGATTACAGTCGTTATTGAGTCAAGTTATTGATAGATAATTTTAAATATTTACGACAGGCTGCTATATTTGTAATATCATAGTATGAAAGCCATAGAGCTGCTTCAAAATTCTCGACTTTAAAGATCTTATACGGTTATAATTCTAGATTGCAATATTTGGCAGATTAATAACAATATTTGTTTATTAAAATTTTGTACCTTTACGAATGAGGAGCAAATGTAGATCTCAAGTATAAACTATATTTTATAGATGAGGCTTAGGGTGTGGTATCGTAGGTAGTTAATTATACATTTCATAAATCACTGCACTATGAGACTTTCACTAGATTTTATTAACTCCAATTGATCCTCTGAGATATGATAAGAATTGTATCTTTCTTTGATTTACCTCAAACATCACTCAGACGCACAATATGAGCACATTTATTCCGACGATGTATCAGTAAGACCGCTTCCAGTCAAGCAAATCTCGTCATTCCGCTTGTTCTGGGTTTAATAAATTTAGCTTGGAAGTCAAATTCATTAACTTTCATATAAAAAACAATACTCGAAAGACTGCTGGAACATTTAACAGCAAGTAGCGCTCCTGTTTGCCAAGCTTCACAATTAGAACTGTTCTCAGCCAATAGAGCAAGGTGTTCCTTCTGGAAAAAGATTGTAAATATTTGGTAAGGTTTTTAACGTTTGCGTTAATATACTCTGTTTTGAAATAAAGACCTTCGTGTTTGTAAAGCAATGCAGCTGCGAAACTGGAATCACTTGCCTTTGCTGAAGTCTTTCATTCTTTCAGAATGTTTTTGACATTGCTACCTATGTGTATACCTTAAGGTCCAATAATCATAACTAGGAAATAAGTCGTAAACTGTGAAATATGCTTACTGTTGTACGAACAAGCACACAGCAGATTAATTATCTTACATGTGGTGTAGTCAATGCGACCATGTTTCCATTTGGAGCTGCATTAAATTCGTTATTCATTTGGACAGTAATCAAGAACAGCAAGCTGCTAACTAAACCTAATACAATACTGTTAGCTTTGGCGATGACTGACCTTGTGGTTACTATGGCTGTGCAACCCATGTTTGCTGTCGAGTGTATTCTTCTCCATTACCAGCGATTTCTTTTGATCCTGGATAGACTTGTTTCTACGTTGGGATACAACTGTAGCGCCATGTCGTTTTGCACCGTAATTGTCATATCAACAGAAAGATATCTTGCTGTACTTCACCCTTTTTTCTACAGGCGATCATTAACAAAAAGTCGATTGATGATGTCTTTATTATTAACATGGGTTACACTTCTAGCCATCAACGTAACTGTGATATCATTTATGCTTATTTTTGCCACGATGTGGTTTCTTACCGCGATATGTATCGTGGGCTTAATCTGGACCATTATCTGCTACTGGCGCATATCATGGACAGCTTCAAGACTAGTTAACTACGAAGTTTCGAGGGCTACCAAAACTAGAGTTAAACAAAACTCAAAAGCAACAGCCACATCTCGATTAGTAATTGGGACGATGTTTCTTTGTTACCTACCTTTTACTATTTTAACTGTTCTAAATAGCATCTATTGGCCATCAAAATCCTTTCTGGAGATTATTTTGCCATGGACACAAACTTTAGCAGTCTTCAGTAGTACGTTTAACCCACTGATATATTTTTGGAGAATGTCTGACCTGCGTGAGCAAATGTTAGGAAATTTATCTATCATATTTAGAAGGAGATCAAATAGGATACGAGGAACTCAAGATAGATGGAGCAGCAGAGCCACGCTTAAACTTTCAAGTACATCAGAAGGAAGTGGTGTTTCTTCTGCCATTGCGTCAGTGTTTCGATATTGAATTTAGTAATCTTACTTGTATATTTTATAAGACTATGTTTATGACGACATGCAAATACAGGTTACGAAATCCCTATGTAGGGCTGCAGATAGCAAGATATTTCTTCTCCAAATAATTAAAGGACAGGTTTACGTCTACGTAGTCGCCGTACTAATTATAGTCAGAAGCATCAGATAAAAGTTAACATCGGTTTCAACAACGGGATTGGAACTAAATGTAAGAGTGAGTAAATTTTAATATGGCAATCAACACGTTAAGAAAGCAACTGAACAGGTAAAGGTGGGAAGAAGAGTAAGGAGGCAATACTCAGTAGAATCCAAATAGGGGTTTTACTATCAAGGATCTTTATTACACTTAAGATTTGAACCTACAAATGTTACAAAATCATAAGTAAGTGCTGAAACATACAATTAAACAGATGTTGCTTATGACAAGACATGTTATAAACATTCCCTTTCGAAGACCAACCCTTACTTTCTGAAGTAAAGTGTCATTGTAAGAATTCGCAGCATCACAGCAGGATAAACGCAGGGAATGAACAACAGTCAGTATTGTAGAGAGAATTTTAAGATAACAAATTTCTTCTTTATGGATAAAATCATAACTATTAACTGGAAAGTGATATTTAGGATTAAGTTGAGAGTGATTAAGATTAAGAAACTGTTATGATCAATACGTTGCTATTTTCAGTGTAAATAATGGAAGAATTGATTGTTGACAATACCACATTCTATACCAAGAGCCGAAAAATCTACTCTAGACACCATTTCTATTTACCAATGTATCATAGATACTCATGCACATTTAAAATTAAAATTAGTAGTTGCAAGCTAAAGCAAGCTTAATGTATGCATCATTTGGATGGACCTGATGTACAGTGCCGTCACCACTGGGGGACCCTGGGCTATAGACCCCCCAATAATCTGATGATGATTGAAGTACTTCACAGAGTATATTACCTATGAGTCACTTAAGGACATCAAAATATTCTTCGCTTGATTTATGGAGGCGTCTACTATATTATCCCGTCTATAAATTGATTCCATATCTTTTAAAGCCATTTTGGTTAAGTTTTGATTGCAGCATCCTCTTACCTAAAGGCTATTTGGAACAGATTCTTTCCATTCTTTTGAAAACGAGGATAAAATAAAGCATGACGCCTTCATACAATATGCTTTTTAGAATATCAAAACCATCTTAGGTCTTCTTGTTTTATCTCGCCGCTTTCTTTTTGTCTCTTATGGGTAGT
The DNA here is from genome assembly GCA_010016065.2 of Carybdea cf. marsupialis auct. non (Linnaeus, 1758). Lineage (NCBI taxonomy): Eukaryota > Metazoa > Cnidaria > Cubozoa > Carybdeida > Carybdeidae > Carybdea > Carybdea cf. marsupialis auct. non (Linnaeus, 1758). Next base: position 21,840 of record JAAAKL020001665.1, on the reverse strand, counting down.
ATATTGCAGATGCTGAATCAAGGCAATCAGATTTGTGTGCAGACAGTGAAGTGCATGAAATGTAAATAATGTGATGCTGCAATGACCAAAATACAGCTCATCCAGCAATCATGTTTGGGAGCAATAAATAGCCAAGATCAAGTAAAAAAGAAGTAACTACATACCCTAAACATTCTGCAATTCTTTGTCTACGAAATATGTAAAGGAAATCAGTTACCAGTTTATTAAGGTTAAAGATATTGTATCAAAGCGGGACTGTCACAAAGTGCTTAGCGGTCTGTTCAAATATGACAATGAGGCTTGTTAAATGTTAAGTGCCAGATAGAGGATACAGTGTGATGAACAAGTAGTATGGAATAGCCCCATATCTTGTGACAACGCAAATATGATCTCCAGGAAAATGTTGAACGGTACAAGAACTAAGGTTACTCCATATTAACTCTGGCAAAATAGAAACTGTAGCGTCTGTACCAATTTTTAACAAACCCACAATTCTCGGTACGTATGTAGCATTATAGTGACAACTCAATATCTTGGATGATTAACTTCAACATGTTTAAATTCCTAAATATTTCATAAGGCATTCCCGCCATCATCTTGCCTGGTTAATATTGTATAGAAAATGGGACACACTTAGAGAATATGCTACTTCTATATACTTTGAACCTAGTATTACCATGCACGACGTTCTGTATGTTACTGAAAATTTTACTATAATGAGCATAACTATTTTTCATGGAACAGTGCTATTTAGTCAACTCACCCACGAGGGTTTATAACAAACGTTTGTGTCTTTGTGGGGCAGTACAAATTAAATGTTTTTGTTGCCCTGTTGTAAATATTCGCTGTATTCAGATTTACTTTACCACATTCTTAAGGAGAGTAACGAAGAGGGGGTATTAGCACTAGCTTATAGAGGGGGTAAAACCACTGACCAATACGTTCCTCTGGTTCGAGCCAAAAAATGTTTTTGTACAAAACCAGTTTTGAAAGGATAAATTTTGCTTTTAATAATCCCTTCTTTGAGTAGTATATTTAAGTTTAAAAGTCGTTTAAGTTGAGCAAGGGACTATAATCGGCCTACAATTGCCGTGATTTGCAAATATGACGTCATCATTCATTTACACCCCATTCATTTTAGCTTGCTTGTATCCCAAACCTTATGCAATGAAGGTAAGTGAAGTAGTAAATCAACTAAGAACCTGATTAAATATATAATTAAGCTAGATAATTAGTTTGACAGTAATGATGTCTATTGATGTTACATGCTACTGTTACTGGCAGCTTTTAATTTGTTCCATAATTTATCGTCCTTTCTTTACAAGTTACGATCTATTCATCTTTGAGTTTTTGCCAACAGCAGTGAAGGTTTTGTGAATGCGTGGTATCCACACAGGTCAAGTTGTAATAAAATTTCAGCATTAATAGACCATTGTAATGAAGTCAACATTTCTGCATTGTAACCTACGTACTTCAGATAATGTACTGTAGAGATCACTGGTGTTTAACATTTTTAAGAGTGCAACTCCTTTCTTTCTTAGTTCCATTAATGCCCAAAATCTCGTTTTGATTCATTTAATCGCGGTATCAATAATTCGGCGCGTGATGTTTCCATATCTACATTATAAAATGATGAAACTGTCTTTATAACTGTCTAGATCTGTTCATTTAAGTAATTGTCTGAATAGCACAATAAACGGTAAGAGAAAAAAAGGTGGACAGCTTAGAAAGATGGAGAAATGGTCAGGTCTCAGTCGAAGTTGCTTTACGCCATCTGCACTGAGGTCACAGACTGATCGTCATAATTTACTGTTTACTTGACAAAAAAAAGACGCAAACAAGCGTAAGAATTAGTTTTCTACTAAGAAGTCACATAACCTCTCTTTTTATTATTTTTAGTCTATGAGTGATAATACGAAGATGAGATAAAGTTAGAAGTTATGATAGTCTCATGTTAGTTAATGAAATGTTACATCTGATTATCCGCTCATTAAACAATCCGATGAAAATCAAGGAGCATGGCAGGAATTTGTCGTGTGTGTGTGTGTGTGTGTGTGTGACTTTTTTATGCTCATTTGTTGCTTCGCACACTCCTTCGCACACGCAAAAATATTACCTTCCTTCCTTGGTGTCGTTGCCTTCATATAATCGCTCAGCCTCCGAATTTTATATAACTTTTAACTTTGTGACAATCTATTTGTTGCAAAGCCTTACATTATGCCTTATCCTAAGCCAAATTACTTATTTGTGGGGTGAATGTGTATAGTAGCTAAGATCATCCTACGGCAGATTGATATCGTATCTGATATGTAGTGTTTGTATGATGTACAGTACATTTCAGCATTCTGTAAGCAGGGCTAAAAGTACAAATTAAAAGGCCACGATATTTTGTGAAGAATGAACCGTTTAGTCATTAACGTGTTAGAGCAGTGCCTGCTAGCTTAATGTCTCTCTGCTTATTAGGAGGTATGCTGAGAGATTGCCTCCTAGCTTGATATGATAGCTTATTAGTTTGCAAAGAAGGCAAATGCCTTTAGTGTTAGAGATGAGCACATTCATGAGTTTTCAAAATGTGATCGGTCCCGCTGGTAGACCTGTCATTAACGTTGTCGCCCCAAACTCGGGACTCCGCAACCAGTAAATTAAACCATAAAAACAATTGTTACACACATATTTCTTCAGAATTATCTTAACGATACTCTCCTAACAGAGTAATCGACCAAAAACAAGTTATGTCGGCTAAGGATTTGTATCGTAGATGTATTTCTTTCAGTGATTTTTAAATCATTTTGGTATGAGGATTTGTTTCTTTAAGGGTCTTTCTCTGGAAGAATATTTTCCTTAAACAATAACGTGCTATAGGGATCTTTAGTAACGGGATATTTTCAAAGGGGGTCATTTTCTAACGTAACATTTCCTTACTTCCTCTTGTGCATAATTTTTTTCATGGAGAGTGTTTGTTACTTGTCGCTTAAGGGAATTTTAAGAGCGACTTTCTTGTTCTTACGTAACAATTCCTCTAGCATAATGACCTACACTTTTTACTATACAATTCACACAATTTATACAAAAGAGAATAGCGTGATGACTGAGGAACGAAATCTGTGATACTATTTATAATATTTTTTTCTATTTGTCGATGCTTGTGGCGATGAATCGTTAGTAGCAAAAAAAGAAGGGTTGTACAGTTGAGAGGGAAAACCTGGACCTTTCCCTATATATCTTATAAAAGAATTCAGTATCTGTGTTTTCAATCTAAGGAATAGTTTGCTTGAGGTATACAGTGAAATCTTTTATAGCAATTTTGAATCACTTGACAGGTGAATTTGGTTTGATTAAAAACTCTATTGAAATCATGATGTAGAGTTCTGCAAAAATTATATTTAAGTGAAATGGAGATAATGGAGTGTTCTTATAACTGCCTCGACGTCCCGCTTCATCTCACGATGTAATTAATTTAGAAATAGTGCGTTTCGATACGAAACTAACAAGTAAGTGTCTTTTCTTGGTATAAATACTTTGGCATAACATTTACTTGCGGAGAGATTAAACGGTAGATTTGCATTCAACTTACAGTTCACGATTGGGTTTAGAATCTTATATCTAGTAATTGTATTCCACCATCTCTTCTAGTAGCAGTCTTTCCACACTACAAAAACCTATCATAAGAGGGAGTTATTATAAGAGGTTGCATGAGTTGACTCTATTTCCTGCTTGATGAAGAAAGACATGTCTTGTACGTTCATTCAGTAGCATAGATCTACCACTTTACTTGACACGCAAAGTTGTGATTAGCCATGATCAACGCTCAGTCGGAGCGCAATGTTTAAAAAGGAGTGTCTCTATCTATTGAGCGGACAAGAATACTCCGCGATGCGTAACCCTCACGTTCAACTTGGCATGTTGGAATCTGGTTTCAGGTGAAAACTAGTGAGATCGCTGGCAAAGTCAGTCCTTATTCAAAGCAGGCTAGATGCGATCTTTTATCTCGTGATTCTTTTATTTGATAAAGACATAATCTATAAAAACTTGCAAACTCTACAATTATTACCTGTCAAAGGTTATTTAACCGTAGCTAATGTTTATTCTAGCCACATGCAAATGTGGTGATGCAATATTCATGTAATATTTGTTAAAAGAGTGTGAATGTAATTACTCTTTCATCGTCAATTTTTATTACTACGTAAAACTTCATTTGCATAATTTTTAAGACGAGTGATTGTTAAGCGGATGCTCTAAAGACATCTAGGCCAAGGATCGGTTTCCATGGATACAGAACTGCCATGATTACCTGTGGGCAGAGCAGTGAGTAAATGCTAGCACTAATAAAGTCACTGAGTTAGTTCCTCCCCCGCAAAACAAGCACATGTAAACACCATTGTATGATTTCCCAGCATGAAAATCATATAGGATTCTGTTAACAGTGAGGTTATTTTTACCAGTTTTGCTATTTAAAATTTAAAAAGATGATGATTTTGCTATTTTAACAAATGATCAATGATCTTATAAACCGTTAAATGTAGAAGCAAGCAAATTTGTTTCTAAGCTGAAGAGAGCATAGACAAAGGACAAAGATTGTAAATAATTGCTCTGTAGATACAGTTTACTCCCCTCCATACCCTTTCTCCCCTCCATACCCTTTCTCCCCTCCATACCCTTACTCCCTTCCATACCCTTACTCCCCTCCAAATCCCTATTCTCCCCCATACCCTTATTCTCCTCCATACTCTTATTCCCCTCAATATCCTTCACAATACAAAAATCGTATTTTTTTAATGCTAAATTGAAGTTCAGATTCTGCTATAGCCTCATACAGACATCACTGATTTGAAAACCTACTATGAAAATGTCTTCCAGACCTAAACCAAAACATTAACAGTTTCTAATATTTCGTTATCATGTCAAAAAAGATAATTTTCTTTATTGAAATTTTTTGCTGTCTCAACTAAAGTACAATGTTTGTCAAATTAATTAGCTGAGCTTTAATAGTTTCCAGAAAGGCCTTGTGGATATAAGCAAACCTCGCAAAATGATTCTGCTAGACGTGAACAACCTTTGTTTACTTTACAAGTCACTTCCACGTTGAGAAGGCGACTTTTTAAACTCAAATTAGCTGTCATTGACAGATTCAGTAAAAAATATAGTCAGCTTATGCCAACACCATATATAGCAGCAGATCCTTTGCTGATTGTTGATTTAAACTCCTCACGTAATTTGAAATTAGGTTTCAGCCTTCAGTGAATTGACATACATAGATTAATTAGTGAAGTTGTAGATAAGACACATGAAAAAGTCCTTTAACAAACTGTAATCACTGAATGTAAAGCTGTACAAACAACAAGTTTCCTTGCTATGAAAAGTTCTACGACTATCTTTTAAAAAAAACAACAAGAAAATGACAGTGAAGCTTTGCAATGCTCATTAATGATAACCGTAAGCTAACAAATTTATTAATGAGTGTCCTTAAACTTTGTGAATTTCAACGTTTGTTTTTGGGGGGGCATATCATTTGCAGCAAAAAATCATGTTTTAGCATGTCCTTAAACTATTTCGATTGCCATTATGAGGAAAACCAGTGGAAACATCGATTCTCTTTGGGAGAAATCGCGTCAGTTTGCTATCTGTTGGAAGCTAAGTGTTTGATAACTTGATTAACATTTCAATACGATCAATTTTTTGGAGTGTTATCTTGACGTACGTAATGAAAAGTTTGTATTAAAATCCACTCAGGCAGCTGCTTATTTTCTCACAATTGTTACTCATGGCTAATAGGGATCACCCGTTGCCAGATACAACTTCTTTTTAGTTCTTTGGCTTTTCAAATGGGATAGGCTGTAAAGAAGTTTCAAAAAAAATCACTCTCTAATAATAATATCCTGCATGATCCTTTCAATGATGTTCCTCGGTGCTTGTGTGTGTGTGTGTGTGTGTGTGTGTGTATGTATATGTGCATATGTTTGTTACAACGAACGAGTTTTGATTGCTTTACTTCTATTACATTCTAATGTTTCATGTTGCAACGGACAATTATGAAAATATGCTGTAGTGTCACATAGTTTAAAATGTCGGTTGTTATACGATATTGCCTGGATCCGCATTCGAACCCGAGTAATAACATGTTTCCGATTTACTTGGGTACTTGTGACGGAATTTTCACTTTCACTCAGTAGATTAATCACCTTTATACTGATGTACCATCTCAAAACTATTTCCTAAACTTTACTTTAAATTTTCATGGCTGAAAATCACAGCTGTCTAAAAACAATCCTCGCTACAAGTATCTTGATGCCTGCTTCAATCACATTCCAAGATGTAGTAATGCTTTTTTCGTAATTGATTCTTTATGGAGCTAAAACGTGGTACTACAAGAATACTTAGCACTTTATGTGACTTAGGGTGCTTTTCCAATACCCTTTAGCTATAAACTTCATCGACTTTAAAAAGGCCTTCAACAGCATGCACTAAAATCCTAGCTGCGGCATAAATGAATCTGGCACCACTGAACATTTCAGTATTGTTACTGGCGTGAGGCAAGGCTGCATTCTATCAACGACGCTCTTCTTAGTGGTAGTTGACTATGTACTGAGGAAGGTAACAACTCTAGCAAACGAGAAAGACCTTTGTATTATTTGCAGAAAAGTGGTGCGACTGACGGACTTAGACTTCGTTGGTGACATCTCACTGTTTTCAGAAAAGGTAGATGACCTCCAACAGCTGACACGACAGTTGGAACAAGCTGCTAGCAAAGTGGGGCTGAGAATAAGCAATAAAACGCCAAGGAAATGTTTATTGGATCGACTGAAAGTAATACGCCAATAAATGTTGGACAAGGACCAGTGCAATCAGTACGGAAGTTCACATATCTAGGTAGTACGTTCTGCAACTACGGTAATGCCGAAGTCGATGTCAACAGCAGGATAGGTAAAGCAGCGGTGGTGTTAAGACGCATAAACTCGATCTCGATTTGCAAAAGAATAAGTAACAACCTGAAGATCAGACTCTACAATTCTGTGGTGCTACCAAGTGCACTTCATGCCAGCGAAACCTGGAAAGAAACAGCTAAAATAAGAGAGAGCCTGAATGTATTTCAAGGCAGGTGCTTACGCAAGATCCTAAAGATCAGCTATAGAGATCATGTCACCAAAGAAGAAGTAATAAGGCGTACCAGTCGAAACCACAGAATGAAGTTGTAGTAGTGCGCCACTTAAAATTTGCTGGCCATGTGCTTAGGATGTCCAACTCTCACCAAGCAAAAACAGCCATGATCTGGGCCAAAAAGATGCAAAGCGTCAACCCAAAACCACCTGCAAAGGACATTCGAAGCAGATCTAAAGAGAGGTGATTTCAGTTGGCAGAAAGTGGAAGGAGCTGCTGCAGATCACTCTGGATAGAGGATGTTTGCTGCCCAATGTCCAGCTATGGACAGGAGGAACTAAGAACGAAGAGCTTAGGTGCATTTGTGCGCCCATGTCAACGAGGCCATCGCTAATGTCAGATTGACATACTTCCTTTTCTACTTTCTTATAAAAGGGTTAAGTACTAGTGCAAGCGCAAACAGCTGTGCATTGGAGTAACCGAAGTTGGAAGTTAGTAACTGGGCACTACACTTGTCTGAGTGATCAAGTGTAGGTTCAGAGAAATCTACAAGAGATTGTTTGCATTAAGTAAACACAAAAACGAAATTTATAACATTCGATTCCCTTTTGTGTTCACTTGCCCATGATCGTTCATCCGAGTTTTGAAACATGCTGAGAGTTCCTGCATTTTCAAAGCATTGTCAGAAAGGCATGGTACTTTTCGATGATGGAGGAAGGTTGCTCTTATTCTGAAAGTCCATATTGGTCAAAGGAACCTAAACGTCGAGACTCCCTAAAATAATGGTTCTAGTAACTACAGATTAACTTTAATTACTTATTGGTATCTCCACATGCTTCTTTGTACTGCAGATTCTCTCTAAGACGAATGTTTTCCTCACAAAGTCAATACATTGGTAATGTCCAGGTTTTCCTACACAGATGGAACAATTATCGCCAATAACTTTAAAACAGCGATGGGTCAAAATTCAATCCAATTCTTCCCGTTTGATAAGTGTTGTTGCTCTTCGTTTCATTTCATCTTTTCATTACTAAAGCAAGTAATATTGGTTCTCAGAGAAATATCAGGCCGGAAGTCCTCCAACATATTCTTATCTTTTAAATATAACTGCTACAAATTTTTACAGAGATCATAACAATTTAAAATAATTTTCAAGAATTTTCTTAAGATAAAATTCAGTGGAGCTATGTCAACGCTAGTGCTATTTCATTTGATGATGCATGATATAGTGTGCAAATGGTGTGCTATAACCTGTACAACTTAAATGCCAATTCCTTCTGTCTCAATAAACGTGGTCAAACGAATAAAATGTAGATAAACTTCAAGACATGGAAACCTGGAAACTTCCCAACCTAAATTACTAAAATATAAGGATGGACACATATTTTAGGTACAAGACATTAAAGGTTCATCTTGCTGTGTGGGAGTCATTGAAAATAGATGATATCAAAACAAGAAACTCAACTTGAATTTTGATATATTGAAACTCTTAGAAGGACATTAAGGAATGTAAAAATACGATTACATCCTTGTAAGAATGTATATGTTACTCTACCAATGATTCATCGGTAAGGAGTCAAACAACACCGGTACAACAGCTCCCTAAAAGGGACAATCCGTGAGGTACAACACATAGCAAAATCAAATATTTCTTAACAGACTCCTTTTGTTAGTTTCAAAGAAATTTTACATTGAGTAGGATGTAAAAAGATATTTTATATGAGGTTTTACACAATTTCTGTGGCAACAAAAATCAGTATTATTTCATATGAAATATGTCCTTATGACTGAAGACATTTGGTTTTATTTATTTTGTACTCTGTATGGTAGCCATTTATCATGTCATCATTATCAAATTTTGAAAAAATGTCTCCTTTCTTATTGAATTATTTAAGTAGAAAGTGTAGAGTCAAAAGTTTATATCAGTGTTACTCAATCTTTTCCCAGTAATTGCCACCTCCTCGAAACCAATAAAATTTATATAACCACTCGGCCCCCCATCACCTTCACTACAACTGAATATTAGGATATCAGAATATAAAATACGAAGCAATAATTATAAATGATTTATATTAATTCTTTTCCTTTCTGATCATTGAAATTATTGATGCACAAAAAACCTACATCATTAAGTGTGTCTCATTCAATTCAATGGGAAGACTGTACTTGGTAACGAATAAACGACCGTTCTCTCATTCAGTGATTTCTCTTTTCAGTGATAAGTTGTGCCACAGCAGAAAATCTTTGCTATACAAGGTTAGAAGTTGCAAATCCTAAGATAATTCGTTTTGCCACTGCTCACAAGTTTTGTCTACTTGGGAGCAATATACATTGACATACTCATCCTCTAAGTATACTGCTTTCAATTCGTCATCTGTCCGCAGATCGTTAATAGATGACTACAAATCTCTTGGTACCTTACACAGTGACGACTCGTCAAGACTTGCAAGTCGTGCAAGGAACACCGGAGAATTCAGGTTTTTTCCGTTTTATTCAAATCATCCATTTATTAAATTGAATAATTCTGCTTCTACCACTTTGAATTAAACTTTAACTGTAAGGATTATTCTGTTCGCAGTTTGTAGAACCCTGGGTGTGCTAGCACAACCTTTTTCAGTACAAACTCTTTTGAAATTTTGAAAAGACACGAATCTGAGGCTCACCAGGTGAATGACCAAAAGCCAAGATGTTCCAAATTTGTTTGGCATCAAACCAACGTGCAGGGAACAAAGCAACTTTATCCGCATAACGGATAGGGCAGTTCTTTACACGTCATGCAAGAAAGGTAAGTAACATGCAGCCATACCAATGTCACATGACCTCCAACTTAAGTTTCCTGAATAAACGGATATGTAAAATATCAACTCGCTCAATTTCATCATGAATACTGTAGATTACTTAGTCAAGCATAAATTCATCTATCTAAGTGAGGAAGCTAAATGCAAAGTTAAAGAGTTGGAGATACACCAACCATCTGATTTTCAACTGTCATCCCCAAAAGCTCGCAGTTACCATCATTTTAATGGTACCAGCGCAGTTACCATCATTTTAATGGTACCAGCGCAGTTACCATCATAGTAAATGGTTTCAACAAAAGTAATGACTGACATGTAGCATAGCAGTAGGGATCGATATGTTGCTTCCCATGTCTCTTACAGGGGGCGAATACAGGAGACCATAGCAAGAGGCCAAGCAGTATTCTATCACGCTGGTACTACGTATGAGTGCCTGCGGATCTGGGGAAGTGAGGGGACCATTGCCTTACCCTGAATAAGTTATACTACAACACGTTTTTGCGATAATGATGGTGTTTCAATGTGGTTTTTGTGTCAGTTACATTCTGGGAATACAATTTCCGTCAGTCTATCACACTCTAGATTTCAAATTTTCTTCCCTGCTTCAACCATGTTGGGCTATAAGGTGTATACTAACGTCCTTGACCGACCCCCCCCCCCAATGTCACCAACCTTCCTGTACGCCCCCTAGCTCTCCGTTTCCTTTGACTCCAACGATGGCAGAGCTTTAGTTTCCAAAGGAACCCTAAAAGCTATAGTGTACCATTTGTTTTGTACAGTTAAAGGTAAAGGGAGTAAAAGGGTGCCATTCTTCCTTTATTCATAGTCTTGTAAGGAAAATCTATTCTTCTATTCTTAACCATTTTATTGGAATTTCTTACACTTCTAACGATATCCTTCACTATGTAACGCATAACCAAAAGCATTTAAGCGCTCTTCTATGATGGTATTTCTCAGAAATGAATGGTTTACTTTAGGTTTGAAAATTTCTCTGTGCTTCGTCTGACGTCATCAGTGTTCAAAGAGGAAATTTCCAGTAATTTCTTTGCTTTAGAACATGCCTCCGAACGTCCATACAATATCAGATAGAATACGACATACAGTTTGGACATTGGCTAACCAAATGCAAGTCCCCATCTTGCTCACTCTCCAAATTTATTTCTTGTTAGCATAGAATTTATATCTACAGTAAACTCAGAGAACCTATCGGAGAGTCATTAACGCTTATTCTGCTTGTTTTCAGTTTACGTACAACTCTGCTATGTGGCTTTTCAAGTTACCTATGTAACTTTTCAAGAATCAGGTTAAGCTACAACGATGGTGATTTCTGGCATATATAAAGTGCTAGGAGTGCTCTAACCTGCTGCATGTCTTTAAACTCTCAAAGGAGGAATGGAAGAATCTGTCAATCACTACCCCTATCCTTTTCTAGCATCAAATTTGTTATGTGGTGATAATCTTTACTACAGCATCAGGTGTTGTATTTGTAGTTATCATGGGAGACCACATTTGACAATCTTTGTTAAATCTAATTCATCTCTTCATTGTCAAGAAGATTTTCTGGTGTTTCTATTTTGTCTTAAATAACTATTAAGGTGTCACTTTTGATTTATTCAATGGCAAAGCGAGCAGACTTTGCGCAGGTGTATTGTATCAGCTTTAAAATGTCTACTCACTTTGTTTGACATAATGAAAGGTAACGTCGATGTAGTTGGCAGCCCGTGACTTCTTTTCATATCAAAATCCAAAACGGTTAAAGGCATGACAACTCACTGTATACAGAATAATCTCTGTGACTCCTGAAAGTTTTAGGAACAGTCACTGTGTTTTTATAAGACTTAACTCTATTAGAAACTTGGGGTTTGGGTCCTCTAAGTGACCTAGAAAGTGGAATTTTCACCTCTCGATAGTTTTACATGGACAATTCTAATTCGTCGTACTTGTTGTTTCTAAGCGTATCTGAAAATGACTCCAGACTTGAAGAAACAGAAAGCGAGTGACATAACAGATTCATATTATTAATTCATGTCAAGAGCTGTGAGGTTTAAATCTTGATGTGAGCTTAATTTCCATTACAAATAAATTTTTAATTTTAGTGTTTTTCTTTTTGTATATATCGACAACTAAATTTTTCTGTGAAAGTTTCCTATTGTTTGAATTTCGAGAAATGTGTTGTAGAGTTCGCACCTTTAAGAGTTTGTTACGCTCAGAGAGTAGACACTGAGGTGCAGAAACCCATATTTCTGACATTTCTTTTCTGTCATTGCAAGAGACAGTAATGAAAAATAATCTGTTTGATTTTGACGCTATTTATCATGGTTTCGTTCAAGATACTTTTGTATGACCTCATCCGTAAATCTACCCGTACCCGTCTAATACTTACGGGACTTTCCAAATTTTAATCTGTAGCTATAAACATATATGTTAGAAGGGCACAAATATTCTATGAGCAAAACTGCTTTTTAGTCAATTCCTAGTATGCCTTAGCCGATAACCAGAACCGAAGCTGGTCCATAGAGAGAGCATGTAAAGGAAAATTATTTCATGTTTCTTCAGAAATTTACTGCAAAAGTTAAAATCTCTAAGGTTTTGTAACATTTCTGACAATGTAAACCATTAGTTTAAAGGGAAGTCATTTGTTACCGTATCAATATACTTTTATGGTTTATATCCCCAATAAATTTTCATAACCCGCACATTAAAGCAGGGAGGTAAAAAGAAATTTTACACTTAAGAATATACAGGGTTTTCGTTCCTCGATTGTTTTTTTCTATGACAAGCTTGACTTGTACATTGAAAAAAGCCAAAGTTTGCTGTTAGAAATTAATTAAAAATGCCTTCAGCAGGTATAATAAATCATTTTTGTGTGTTACAAAAACGTTTGGGTTAAATCTTTGCTTGTTACAAAGTTTTCTAATTTTCTATACTTTATCATTTATTCAATTCATCACTTTTTTAAAAAAATTTGCAGTAACTACTTAGAGTAAGGCATACTGGAATAGGAATAATAATATCAATAATGATGATGATGATAATGATTATAATGCTCTTACTGTGCACAGCCTTCCTTCAGTCTATTATAGAAAATGTGCTATCAAGAAACTATAATATTCTACAAGAAAAATTAGTTATAACTAGTCATGCCACAAAAAGTAGCATGTAGGTAGAAAAAGTCAACAGCTCAGTGAACGTATTAAACAACAAGTTCCGGCAATCGTCAGAACTCCAACGCCCAACGTTACCAACTAGGGGAGCCACTGTAGCACAAGCAATTCGTCAAGGGAACATCTCATGTTTAACCCATCCTGTAGCGCGATATGCAGAACCGACATGTTCAGTGTTTTTGCACAAGACCCGTTCCTCTTTGCATTTAAAATTTTTTGTAAGCAGTATCCACTAGGTTGCGTTCCGCTTCATTGTTCCTGCAGAATGTGTCATAAATACTAGACTACTTTAAGTTATTCAAGAGCACAATACATTCCCATGCCACATTCTCTTACACCTTTTGCTTAAATTTATTGTAATTTGCATTCCAAACAAATTGGGTGGAATTTCTTGTAGTCTATATAAGCGTAAGTCCTTTCTGTCATAATTTGGTTCAATGTGTATCTCTGATGAGAATGGATGAAAAAGTTTTAAGATGCTATGAAGTTTTTGATTCTTGCCTGAATAAAATTTTTAGCACAACATAATTTATTGAAAATAGAAGCGTTTTAAAAGCCCATTTAAAAGATATAAATTAGTTTTAAAAAGTCCTTTGCAAGTGCAGCTGGTTAATCAATGAGAGAAATGGTAAAATGCAAAAGAGTTATTATAGTAGTCCCCAATTTCTGGCACAAAAATGTTTTAAGATCTTTTAAAAAAAGATTGGCCACTCCGCTGCGATTTTACATCATTGGTGCAGCAAAGGTAAATGAGTACGAGATATTCAGTTAGGGTGTATTAGTAATGGTCCATTGTTGACAGAAGAGAATACTAATCTCGTTATTTATCGTGCGAGACTGTCAATGGTCTTACACTCAAGTATGAATATTTTATACTGTTCTGTGTATCGTATTGGCATTCCATGAAGGTTTTGTAAGATGGTCCTAGAAAGACGTATAATAATATAAATCGAGAAGCCATGCTTTGCATAAGTTCAAATTTTCTAACTGCATATCCTGAAAAGCCTGGTATGAGGCCGTTGCTATTTACTATCCTGGATGTAACGAGGACGTGTAAAAGTATAACAGCAGACTTGGAAGAGAAGTGCTTTGAGATCATCCGTGTGTAACTAAGGTGAAAATAGTCTGAGTTAGATTTTAAAGACGTTACTGCAATGTTCACGAACTAGATGTCACGTTTTGCTTTGACTAATCGGATTGCAACTTTCTCCAAATTCTAAACGTAGATGTGCCAACGCGCAAGTTGAGGGCAGCAACAAGATTCTTAACTTACGATGATGCAGAAATGCCATAACTTTCTCAGTTAATTCTGTATAGCTCACCTTGGTTTCTTATTTTTTCAGTCTTGATATCAATTATTATTGTTTTATTATAAGAAATCCGTGCCTTTCTGTACCTGACACAAGTCGTAACAAGAAATTGCTTTATTTGGCTTAAAACCTACATATAAATGGGTGTCTTTGTCATAACGTGCATGGATGGAGCTTGTTAATTAACTATGTCAAATAATGGGCTAATATACAACAGAAAAAGCATTTGGTCGAAACCAACCCTAGGGAATCACACAATCAGCACTGAACTTTTGCAAATAGGTTTATTCTATTGTCACATATTAAAACTTGTCATGGAAATATGATCTTAATTAACTTAAAGCCTTACGACTGACTCCACGGCTAGATCGGAGACTTTTGAGTAAGATTCTATGGTCAACTGTGTCACATGCTGCACTTATGTTTTGTTGCTAACAGAGCAACCTATTGATTAGTCATGTTACGTAGTATATCATTTTGAAATTACAACAACGCTTTTTCAGTGCCAGGCAATTGACGTTAGGCAGATTGTAGGACGGGACGTATTTTGTTAGTGATGATGTGCAGAACTGCTTTGCCGTTCTTAGTCAGTTTCGAGAGTAGTACAACGTTTCTTAATGGTCTGAAGGATCTCATAGGGTAATGGTGTATTAGCCTTTTAGGAGATGAGAGTTAGAATGACTTAATTCAATACGTTGTGCAGATTTATAACGGAAGTAACAGGCAACAGGAGAAATGTCAGAAAAGTCTTTCACAACTTTTGTTTGTATTTGTTCCTGGTTTTCGTCGTAGTTATGTTGATCAAGTAAAGCGCTTCTAAAAATGGAAGAGAATGTTGTTCTTGAAATTTGAAAGGGTGGCTGTTTTTCTGTATTTATGATCGCATAATAGGCAGAGCAGGGTGAGCTGTTCACTTAGCCGTCCTCGAATCTGTCCACATCAAAGCAAGAAAACCGTTGCTTTGTAGACAAAAAGAATTCGTCTTTTCATTGGACCTTTTTTGGCTAACTGTTTAGCTCGACATACACTGATTGGTCAAAACAAAACCAATCTGGCAGTCAGACCTCTGATGGGGCTGCTTTCAAAACACAGTTTGGTATAAGTTTTCTTGATTTCTTCCTGTGTCAATTCTGACGATTTTGTAATCTGAGGAGTGTCAGACGAAAAAACTTTTCATTACTAAATTTTTTTTGCTATTTCGTGCAGTTTTGATGATAAATGGTAGGTACAGAGATCTGCAGATGTTATTTTCGAACTTAAGACGCACATGCTGTAGTTTTATATCAAAGAACTCCCTGAGAAAGTTTTGATTGCAAACGTTATCGTCATGTGTTGCTTTTATGTTTTTGTTAGAGCACTGAATAAGTCATTTAGTTGTTTCAAGATGCTTGCGCTGGTTTTACTAACCATTAGTCAATTAAAGTAAAATAGAAAGGCCAACATCCTTTGAAAACCGACTTTATTTCTTCCATTCTTAGGGCTTTAACGAGTATCTCTGACATAGTTTTTGTACTCACCTTTTCCGCTTGGCATCTGTATTCAATGACAATATTTATTGTCTACTAAACCTGGGTGCAACAGTGTGCTTGAGTATGTTAGTTGTAATTATATGTACGTGCTTATCTAGTGTTTTATAATAGGGAGATACTAGACCCGAAAGTGTTATCTGACAAAGTTCATATTGTTAAAGCTCATTGTAGACTTCCATGTTGATAAATTACAATTTTCAATAAAAGGAATAAATCTAGTACTACTACTTAGAAATTACAAACTAGCATGGCGGAATAACCACTGATCATATTCTTTAATATTTAGTGTTAACATTTTTTTGCTGTAAACGTTAGCCGTGGAACCGAAGTTTTCAGAGAAAAATCGCCTCATCGCTTTCATTTCTGTTTCTGTCATAGCAAGGGTAAATGTTCACTTTTAATAAGGTCTCATTGGAGGTATTGCGATATCTTGATAAATAAAGGCAGGGTTCACCATTCCTTATTGAAATCATGTATTAGGGAAAATAAGTGCTAAGTGACAAATTTATTGTGATGTTGTGTTCTTGCTACGCTCGAACAATAAATATTCTTTGTCGCTAGTGACAGTTTTCTCAATTTAATATACATGTAATAATGCAGTGATCTGATAGAATATATATTAAGAATATGGTTAAGAAGAATTGATTTAGTTTTGAATTTCATTCATATAGAATTTTCTGTTTCAAACAAAATCGTCACCTTAGCACCAATTTCCTTTTTGACTAAGCAACTTGGAGTTTTGAACACACTTCTGAACCCTGTTGCTTAGTCAATTCTGTATTGTCTGTTGTTATTGTTTTTCATACAGGACGTATTACACATCTATATATTCAAGTTGTATAGTAGATTCGGTATTTGTACTTGTGAAGGCCGATAAAGCGGCTGAGACCTATGATAAATGAATTTTGTAGAAAAAAAATGTTATATGAAATGTTCAAATATGTATCACACCATTCTTTATGATGGATGGTTACATAAAGGATAATACTTCTATGTACTAGTGTATACATGGACCAAAAAGTGTTTCGAGACTATAACTTCAAAAAATAATACCGCCAATAGATGAGTAAGTATTCCATCATCATATAAAATGTTGAACTGGCCACTAAACCAAATACTGTATTAATCTTTCACCTTCTTTGGTGGAGATACATGGAGTTCCTTTTCTCCTTGTCCTTTATTTTCCCTACACCATCTTAATAACTGGCACTCTGTTGTTCTCTCTTCAAATGGATCTGTCTTAACTGCATACTAGTTACGCTGTTGAAAGCTTCTAAGATACTAGATTTCGAGATGTTGCTGCAATGGTAGTCAAAAATGTAGTTATACAAAATGATTTGTACTGTCGTCAAAGAAATGCTCTCTCGCAGCTTCCTTTGCCAACACATTCTTTAAGAACCTTAAAATGTGTGATGTGTGCTTTCCTTTATGTGTTGCTCTAAACTCTTCGTGTTGCAGAACCCCATTCCCCTTCCCTTGATTACTTCATCAACAAGATTCCCCATTCCTATTCCCTTGATTACTCCATCAACAAGATTCCCCATTCCCATTCCCTTGATTACTCCATCAGCAAGATTCCCCATTCCCATTCCCTTGATTACTTCATCAACAAGATTCCCCATTCCCATTCCCTTGATTACTTCATCAACAAGATTCCCCATTCCCATTCCCTTGATTACTCCATCAGCAAGATTCCCCATTCCTATTCCCTTGATTACTTTATTAGCAAGATTCCCCATTCCCAATCCCTTGATTACTTCATAAGCAATGTTCCCCATTTCCATTGACTTGATTACTTCATAAGCGAGATACGTCCTTCCCAACATTGTCCATGATTGCTTTATTATTTCTACATATATTCCATTTCTTTATAGTTTTCATAATTTTCGTACATCAAACCCTATGAAGATATTGTTGATTAAAGGAACATTTTAAGATAATCAGCATAATTACCACAAATGGCAGCACTGCAAAACACACTACTACATGTAAATTTTATTACGTTGCTTAGAAACAGTTGTCATTCTTGACTTTTGCATTACGCCTCTTTATCTTGCGTAATATGGCTCTAAATACACGCTGCCAATTATAAGTATCAAAGCAATCTGAGCCACAAAGAAACGTATGTGTAATCTGTCGGTTTCTGTTAGGCTAAGTAAATTCCCATATTTCAAAGCAGTTAAATCCGTATTATGATAGAAATTAAAGTCAACAAATTATAGGCAGCGAAAAGTCTAAATATTTATTATACTTCAACACTTTGTGTAACAATTAAACTAAATCATCATTGAAGAAGAGCATTTATGGTCCCGCAAACTGGTAGTAAACTGTTTGACATGTTTGCGAAATGTTTTGCAATATGCTATTTTGATATTGTTTTTGATAAACTACCACCTATTATAGATTGATAACTTATTAAAACTGTTCTGAAGGCGAGGATATTAAAATATTGAAGTCTAGATAAATAGTGAAACTCTGATCCAAATTGAGAAACTGACACAAACTATATCGATATTTTTAATGCACATAAACTACAGGAGTGTCAGTTTTTTACGAATTATGGCCTACGGATCAAATCTGGACTGCGTTGTTTTCAGATTTCCAAGGAAGAGACGTAGACTCTTGGAATTTAATTCTATTTAAATTGTCAATATTGATCTGTTAATCGGGTGTAAGTACCAACCAGATCATCAATTTAGCTATTAGCCTTAGAAAGCAGGTCGGTGACGTCACAGCACATACTGATGTGGACAAGTAATGCAACTTCGCTCTACGATCCATTGCTTGAACCGCGTCGAAACATAAACAATTAACTTACTTTAAGTATAAACAATAAAAACATAGAACTGACTGTAAAGACCTATACCATATGTTATTTTGATAATTAATAGTTCTAAGACAGGTTTTCTAAGTAGTTTTGCCTCTTGGTGTTTTCTGGTTTTCATTACTGTTTCGCTCTTAAATCGCAGAATTTCTGTGGTTAACGTTTGCCGATGGTTGGTAATGTCCCTAGTTATTCCCTCGGAAAATCGAATACTCCCCAAATATTATTAATATTCCTAGTATACTCATCAAGACGTATCGATTGACCCATGAATTATGTATGTAGTGCGCTGTGCCAGCTATACGTAGACTCCGCCTGATTACGTACTCTATGTCTGAAAGTTTCAAAAAGATTGAAGACGTCATGCATGAGATATAGAATACAACATAAAGATATAGAGAAGCCAACCAAGAAGCCCACCTATCTCTTAATCTAGATCAATGTAGGACCTGCAAGTGTATCAGTCGACTACACTCCTATCAAAATTAAGCATAGAAAATTTATCTTATAATATTACTTGACTGGGCGTGGAGAAGGACTGGGATTGGCGGCCAATGTGGCGTTTAAGCTTTGGAAAAAAGTTTGTTTGTCTAGAAACAGAATTTTTGTCACTAACATCATTTATAAAGGTGTTCAGGCATATTCTGAAGTGTAAGACATCAAACAGGATAAATTGAACACGAAGCTAAGTATAAACAAGGCTTATGCCTAGGCGGTACTGTATCGGTATATAAGCTGGGCGGTAAAAAGGCAACAAAGAGGGCTAGTTGTGGCAGTAGAATTGTGGTTGTCATGGAGGTAGCATGTAATAAAGGAAGAAGTAAAAAGAAGATCCGAGTGTCAACGGAAACTTTAAAAAATCACTACACGTAGTAAATTATTTTTGAGAATGCATTATGAGGATGGCGGGCCTAGAGAATATAGGCATGTCATAAATGGCAAAAAGGTGACAGGAAGATTAAGATATAAAGAATATTTACAGGAGTGGCGAGACCTTATGTAAACTAATTTTGTAGGAGACAAAAAATATGTTCAAATGAAGTTGCAGTTACAGGATCAAAATCACTATTCTAAATTTTGTTAAACAACTATAGCAAAATGTATCTGTTGAAGATACTGGCTTTGCGAGTTTTCGTTTCAGGTCTATAATTTCCTCTCTTCTTCTGTTCTTGATTCTGTTCCTTTTTAACATTTTCCAGTGCTTGCCACAGATGAACATTAGTACTTTGATATGAAATTCTACCCATTTAGAATCAGAAATTCTATCTTGTTTATAGCAACGGTAAATAACATTATGAAGAACGGCAAAGACAAAAAAAAGTATTAAATTTGCCGCTTAAGTAAGGATGTTTTTATTCTAGCAAATTTTCTTGGGCACCACATCATTTCTGTGCATTGTTAAATTACGACTTCGCGAGATGAGATTACAGTAACGAGGTTTGAAAGACAACTGATCGTGTCTACTGTAAATTAACTGACGTAAACTGTCTTAGATACTTCTTATTCAGTTTAAAATAACCACAACTTTAAGACAAACCATATTGGTTTTCATAACGAATTCGAAACACTACATACAACAAAACTATATACGGTAAATGGGAAGATTTGCCTAAAATGTAAACTTTTATAGAGATAATTTTAGGGTTGGCAAACACAAATGTTGAATCAGGAGAATTAACCTCAAGTAGGATTTGTCTATACCTGATATATTGAAGTAAAACCTTTGAGAATTCACGCCAAGTTGACAATACTCATTCATTCATTGTTGCAGATCGCAATTGTATTCTCGTTGATATAGTGTATGAGGAGACGAGAGATAAGGTTCGTTATTGAGCAGTTTTAATAGTTCCTCTACGACTTCAAATATGTAAGTATCACACTCTTTACACATATATTTTTAAATGTCCTTTTTCCTCATAATGAATCACATTTTCGACATTATCGAATTTTTTGCACCTTGAATAAGTCAGAAAGGATTGATAACTACCTGAAAATAATCACAACTGGTAACCTAGAAGCACCTTAGCTATCAAAGGCTTATATGCTCAAAAACGTATAATTAGAATAGAACTGGGTAAATTTGGTCGATAAGGTTAGGTATTTCTGTGATAAGCTATGTATTTTAATCAGGCCTGATTCTTCGTACTTTCATCTGCACAAAATTGGGTATTCTTATGTATTTTTAAACCCAAGTCCTCCTAACATAAACTCAACTGTTTTTTAAATATACTAGAGAACTAGAAAATTATGTCTAAAAATAATTAAGCTTATTTTTTATCGATTTATGAATACAGAACTTGCTAATGTTTAATTTTGTTTCCCAATACGTTCTGAAAAAAACTGACAGAAACTCTTTATTATCCGTTATTAAATCTCGCCATGCTCTTATGAGGCTTTTTTAAAAAGTTTAAACGATTTCCACAGAAAATGAGAGGTCTAATATCTTAACTGACATGTAACTTCTATGACTGTAGGTTGAAATATGACTGCTTTCTGACATTGTCAAAAGAAGAGGTGAAGAGCGGAAACTTTGAATGTTCTTAGCGAGGGAATGTAAATTACTGGGTGCTCGAAGTCGTTCAAAGCAAGTAACAGAAACAGTGCCATTGAGTTTTGAATGAAATATTCCCTACTTGCGGACATCGGGGTGATGAGATCGGAGACATCTCTACGCAATAAATCCGCCTTCGATTTCTAGAAAAAAGGAGTTCATATACAGCAACTCCGCATGCTACTTGTGAGAAAAAAATCCGTATTTGAGACAAATTATCAGCTTTTCATTACTTCAATTAATGATATCTTTTATTATATTTTACTTGCAATGAGCGACATTGCTTGGGTTATGACGACAACATCAGGAGAATGTTACGTCTTGGTGATCAAGCCCGCCGTCGAATATGAACAGGACACGACGACTACATAGCACTTTTTTATGCTGCCTAACCCCTTCTATAACAATACAAAATAAATTTGCTCCGCTATTAGCTGCATATGTTATATTAATTTATTTTATTAATAAACATTTGCGAAAAGGGGGACGTTTAGTTTATAAGTCTCTGTATTCTTTAAATTAAAAGGTGTAATGTCAGTTAAGATATTTCAACCTTCAGAAAAAGAGAGCAT
>JAAAKL020001664.1:0-29654 GCA_010016065.2 Carybdea cf. marsupialis auct. non (Linnaeus, 1758) | reverse complement strand
CAAAATGAATGAGACTGAAATGAATTGGGACCAAAATGAATGAGACTGAAATGAATTGGGACCAAAATGAATGAGACTGAAATGAATTGGGACCAAAATGAATGAGACGGAAATGAATGAGACTGAAATGAATTGGGACCAAAATGAATGAGACGGAAATGAATTGGGGCAAATGAAGATAAGTTTTAAGATATTGCACTGATGGAGGGAAAGGGCACAAGATTAGGATTGTTTCAGATGAGAATTCAATTATTTCACAGTGGCTAGACGACAAGTTACAGTGCAATGTCCAGTTTTTTGGTGGTATGGAGGCTGAAAGGGTGGTTTGCAGTGTGAGTGTGATGTGTCAGGGTTACAAATGTCACCAATGAACCCATGGCAAAAGCTGACAAAGGATTATTGTAATGGTTACATCGCATATGTAATAGTTTGATTCACTTTCATGTACAAGTGGTTGAAGGGATGAGTTATTTGAGGAAGTCGGTTTCTTAGCTTATTTCAGAAGTACATGCTTTGTACGATTGTAGTTGGTGTAACAGATGTACAATGATATAGCAAGTAAATAATGGTGTAACAGGGTGAGGGTGGGGTGTTGGTGAGGGTGGGGTGTTGGTGAGGGTGCTGCGGTGACACTACTTGAAAATACTTTGGCATTACGATGGGCTGATAGAAGTCTAGCGTTGACTGAAATGATTTGTCTACTTAAAGACGAAGTCGTTAACATGGAAGTTACCTAATTTCTAGCCAAAAATTATGGAAGAACGGCAGCCGAGTATAGCGTGTTGAAGCTGGAGCTTTCCAGTGACTGTTGGGAGATCGTGGCGCCTCTTTGTCAGGAGTTGGAGGGGGTGAGGCTGAGAGCGGTCAAAGTGGTTTCTCTGTATTAGAATATGTACGAATTAGAAAAAATGTACCACAGGTACTAGACGATGGGTGGATCACACTAAAGTAAACTCCAAAAAGACATTTGATCAATGTCAGAGAAGTAAATTAATATTAAAATTATATTCATATGTATTTTTATAAGTAAATAATTAATGTTGATTGTTGTCATTTCCATGATCATTCATATAATGCTTTCCTTCATCGATTGCAATTTTTATCTCCAGTCTTATCATTTTCATGGCCGCCCATATTATACTTGCCTTCCCTTATTTCCTATTTCACAATCCCACATTGATTTGCATACTTCGTCCACTAAGAATTCTTAAATTCCGATTATTTTTCTATCAGTGGTAAAATGTTACCTGTGAAGGCGCCTGCTGGGAAACCAGACCACCTCGTCTGCACGTACACAGCAACTGGACACAACAATGCTGTTTTATCTATGGCTGTCACAGAAGAAATGCTTATTACAGGATCAAAAGGTATGCTTCGTATTGGTATGAAGAAGTGATGCGGACGATTTGAAATCTTATTAATTTACCAGTACGAAATCCTTTTCACCTTCCTACTCTGGAACCTGCAGTTATTTTAAACAAATAACCAGATACTTGGTAGACAAGGGTGATGTATTTACAACGTGCACTAACGTGAGTAACAGAAAACGTGCCATTTCGCCACGAAATATCTTCAAGGATGGGTTAAAATTCCTTCCTAAGTTATAAGCTGCAATTAAGAGAATCTTACAATAGATGATTGTTTGTAACCCATTTGCAAGCGAAACAAAAGAAGCCAATCGGCTACTTGCAACTGTTTTTACTGTTTCGTTCAATAGATGAAATTTTCTGGTAACTGTATTATATACTCACACTGATGGGAAAGGACACTTTAATTTTGCGTCAGGATCAAAATCATAGAAATATGATGAAGGAGTATAAGACAGATATCTGGATCTTCGTAATTAATTTGCTTTCATTCATCGTTAGGAAGAAAATGTCATTGTATTTTAATCGATCTTTGTTCTATACGAACATCCGAAATATTGCTGAAAGTAAATACTTTCGTTTATATTTTAATTAATAAATCTATCGTTTAAAACCTATCTAAAACCAGTAGGGCTTTTGGTCAAGAAAAGAGACCTAGTGCATGTCAAATATGTGATCAGGACGGTGGACATGGATGTGCTAAGTGACGTCCATGGTTTTTGCGGAGCTTCTGGACGAGATTTATAGAACCTAGTATTAAAAATTCGCCACGTCTCTCCTACGTAGCTGGCATTACGTTCGCCACCCGGAGAGGAATGCTTACTGTGCCACGCACAAAATACTGTTCTGTTTTTTTGTCACTCCACGAATACTCCGCCATTAAACCCTCAACTAAACAAAACAGCAGCAGCATTGAGATGTCAGTATACCCTAAGGTATTGAATTAAGAATTTCATGTTATTTCAATAAGATTCAAATAACTGACGGAAATGTCAGTCAATATCTCTCTTCGCAAGTGCTTCTGATGCAGTTATTTTGCCAGATTGTTCGTGTGAAATGCATTCGAAGACGACGTACTTTTGCCATCGTTTTTACTTATTACTTCAATATATAGATCGAACTGCAAAAGTTTGGGATCTCAGCACTGGTGAGGAAATCATGTCTTTGTCAGGCCACAAGAGGGATGTGACCGTGGTTCGATATTCGCCAGTATCAAGACTTGTATTTACAGTCTATCAGTCAACTATCAAGGTAATCCATGAGGTCATTTGTTACGCTATTGTCTAATTTCTCGATGCTATCGTCAATGTCAGCACCACTGCCATAATGAATATACTACCCCAGTCCAGCAGTCCAGGCAGCCGCTAATTATTGGGACCAACTGAAAATAACCTCACATTAAGATGCGTAAAGCATACCGAAGCTCAAGGTTGGTTTTAGACCAAGCTACATTTCTGTTGGGCTACTAATGGGCCCTCGCTTGTGTTTTTTTAACTTTTTTTGAGACCCCCCTTTTACTGCAGCCTCCCCTACATGTTATTTTTTAGTAATTCCATCAAGGTTTAATAGAGGTTGTTTTACGCTTGTGCGGATTATTTTATTTTTTCATCCATCGGGTACAAATTTGTGATCGCACATGAGGTAACTATAACCGTCTTTGTTGCTTTACTTATCTATTTAAGATTTTAGGCCCACAGTATGTGGATATTTGAAAGATTTCCACTCCCCTCAACTTTTTCCATCCTCTTATTTTGTCCACGTCTTTCCTCCCAATAATGACAAGATGATATAATTTCCGCCGCCACTTCTCTCTTGCCAAACTCCCTACTATTTGATCGCTGAGTAGATTTGGTTCGTGAACAATCAAATCGGACGTAATTGACATAGTTACTGGCACAAAATTGCACGAATACGGTGCACAGAACATACCGTACTATTGTATCCTTTTTCCATATTTGAATTTGTGAGTGGCCCGGGAAATATGTAGAAAAAATGGGGAAACGTTGCCCCACCATTATTGTTAGTAATTAGGTATTTTTATCTTTCGACGTCCTGAAATTTCTGAGGATATTGAAAGAATACAGCCAGTTATGGTAATTGAGTTATTTTGTATTTTGATAGCTAACATCTGAAATCCCGTCTATTCCTTAGAAATACTGGCACCGATAGCTATTGGCAGTCAACGCATGATTACATATACCGAAGTATACATATTTACAAAAGTGGCTGTATTGCAATACGTTTCCTTTACTCTTAGACACTGCTCTCAGTCATCAGTGACGAGTTTAAAAGTAGCAATAAATAAGAAGGTGGAATCTTGGTCAAGGTGTCACTTCTAGCCTCTGATTCTGATTCATTGATAACAACGTGTCCAGTCGATGACGACTGATGCATTAAGTTAAGATATTCCTTTCTGCAGTCGTTATATCTGAAAATTACAATACTGGCAATTGTGCCGTCGGGATTTCTACATGATCGCTTTTGCCGCGGCGTTCAGTTGCATTTGTGCCTTGTACGCAATCCACTCTTTCTTCAGGATCTCTAATCGTATAACGTGAAGGTTTTTGGTTTTCTTTACAGTTATGGGACATTCGACAACATCCGGGAACCTGCGTCAAGACAATCAGGTATAATGGCCATTTTTATCATCTCTTTTATAAGGAGGTTGGCTGGGAGATTATAATCGCAGGGGTTGTAATGGGCCTGATGAATCGATGAAATAATGTACTCTTACGAGGTTATGGTCACAAGTATCAAACATGAAGTTACAATATTAGTTTGGCTTTTTGTGTCAATTATCATTACTAAGTCAAGATTTTTTGTTGCTTTCTCTGGGTTCTTTGTTGATCTATAATGATTGTACATTACCAAGCCTCGTTGTTGCAAGTTATCGAAAGCGGTAAAAATAGCTTAAAACTCATTTAATACAGACCAGACTTTTACTGTTTCATATCTCGGTTTTTGCTGTTGTCAGGTTTTAATTTTGCGTATATAGCAAGTATGACGAATCACAGTCGCCACTTGAAACTCTCTAATAAATATCACAAAGTTCTGTCAATAGCTAATCTATGAAAGTAAAGTAGATCGAAGGTCGACTTAAGACTTTGGAGTGCTAGAGATGAAGAAGGTAGTTTTTCGCGTGCAGGTAATGGTAGACTGATAAGGGTATCGTTTAAAAGACGTTGAAGGGTGGGGTCTGGGTTTCGTTGAATGGGTAGCTTTATTACCAGATATCCAATGTGATAATGTCAGCTGTCTGCTTCAATTCTCTGAAAGGACTTAAAATCGTTTCCGATGCCCTTTTTTATTTCTCTAAATATCAGTTGCCAGAGTTGCCTGATGCATGTCTGCTGCGGTTCAACATTTGTTTAGAGGAAAGGTGTGAGTGAAATGTATTATTTCCAAGAAAAGCTATAGAATATTTGCCCAGCATAACTGTAGGAGATTAAATTCTGCCTGCGATAGTCTGGCACTGATTCAAGTCGTTAACTGTGTGGCGTCTCTGAATTGTCGATTTTTCCTCTTGTGTCTAAAGCGTTAGATTTCAACCGTTTTGTTGATGTAGAAACGAATCTGACACAAGTGAATTCTGTTTTCTTCGCAGCGGAAGTATTTTTCAACTTGGTGATTCAAGTATCATGGATTTAGGACTTAATCAGTCTGGATCTGTGTTGTATTCTGCTCTTGGGAATACAGTCAAGATGGTCGATTTAAAAACGTGAGTGCTTAAACGCACTTTAATTCTTTGTAAGAAACCCTGAAAATAATCTTTCGTTTCGCTTATTTTACAAGAGTCTATTTTATTCGTTTTGTTCAGTTGTATTAGAAAAAGTTATTTGGATAATGTAAAATGCATTATAACAGCCCAAAGAGTGCCCTGAAAAATTATGGCGTGTTCTATGGCCTTTTACTCTTCTCTTAGCTTGTTACATTTTAGTAGCGTTTTGACCATGTAGTAAGATCTTGCTGGTGACATATTTTCGGTTTCTCAAATCTTCTTCTTCTCAGCTTCATCCCTATTCGGGGTCGCCGTTTTTGATGAGCCTCTTCCATGTTGATCTGTCCAGTGCGATGTTCTCCCGTAAATTCTTCTCCTCCAAATCGGTTTCTCAAATATTCCTTTAAAATGCAGTATTTCAAGTTCTCTTTTGTCAGTGAAAGCAACCTTTTGAACCAAATGTTATTCGATGTACCTCTAGATCGCTCGTCTTCCATCCATGTTCTCTGCTTGAGAATTGGATGGCAGTATTCTTTGAAAAGGCCCTTTTCTGTTGGTGGGATCTTCCACGTTGGAAAATTGAATTTTTATTTGGATTTTTTATTTTAATAGGTATGGGACACTAGGTAAACTATCCGGACATCATGGGACAGTGACGTGTTTACTGGTAACTAGCAATAATAAGAAAAGTGATATAGTGGCCACGGGATCCAAAGATCATACAATCAAGGTATATGTTCTAGATAGATTCATGTTCTATTGGGTTAATTAGTGGTATATGATGATATAAGAAACCGTTATGATATGAATAAGAGATGATAATAAATGTGCTTCAGCATTGGATTTGTTGTACTTTAAGGTTTCGTAGTATCGGTTGACATTTTATTGATGACCGAGTGTGAAAGATGTATCTCCCTAATGCTCATTCATGTGTAGTAATGCAGACACATTAAGAACACACCTTGTTTCTTGTGTTCTTGGCGTTGTTTTCTTGTGTCAGTGTAATACCATGGCACAGTGATACTTGACTGCACGGGGGCTCATACCGCTCGCTCTTATAATCCAGAGTCGGGGAACCAGCGCCTAGGTGGAAGATTTCGTCATACCTATAAACATGTCTCTTGGAACCCTATAAAATGAAAACGAGGCACGTGTCACCGCACGAAGTGTAGGTATTGGTAGATAGTAAGGACAGTTAAATTGTTGGATGTTAACACAAAGGCTAGAACGAGGCTAGTTTAATCATAATGCGATAATTCACCTCGATGTTCGAACAACCGTAGACATAATTCTTGGATGTAGGTATATTGTAAATGTTAAACAGCGTGAGATTTTCTTCCATGTGAATTCTCTTGCGTAACCTTTTGCGTCGTATTTCGCTCATCTTTAGGTATATGAAGTGGTTGATGAAGTCATCGGAAGAGAGGTGCGTATCTTAGTTGTGAGATGTTTTTGGGGATAAAATCTGTTTTATATGTATTATGCATACAATCTAGCTGCATGCTGTATTATCAACTTTCCTTTACAAAAGACAAGTGGAAAATCAGTTGGTTTCTGGGGACAGCTTATCTGAACAATGGGGGACACCACTTACTCTTACCATTCGATAAATTTGTGGTAATGTAAGTCAACCACACGGTTTGTGTGGTGTACGCAGTCTAGTGTACTTGGTGTAGCTAAGACGTGTTTTGGTCACTGTATGGTTGCTGGCACAGAGAACTATTTTTCATGTTGCGTACAACTCTGTAACTAGTCCGGGTTGTCCCATCCCATCAAGAGCTAGATGCCTCAGTTCTCCAAGTAAAGTGACACACTAGGGGCCCATTACTCTAGCTCGCAGGTCCAGCAGAACGATAACAACGTGATAGTACCATTCATCATTCAGGTATCGATCGTTTACTTCATCCATATGGTTTATCTTCTTTTTGCACTTCCTGTGTCTGCCCACTTTGAATAGAGGTTATACATTTTTGACGTCAATAAAATTGTCCACCCGCTCCTATTTTCGATTCAGAAAATCATTCTATTCCATTTAACGTGATCAGCATAGTAATGGCCACCTCCACACATGTTGACCCCATGTTTTTGTGTCCCCATATGACACTCATACATTCATTTTTATTCCTTTTACTCTTGTTACACTCTCTTTTTGCGGTCAATTAACCTATTGTCACGAAGTGTGCGAAAACATTAGGAGGACCAGAGGGATGTTCATCTCTTTGTTTATTCTGTTGTTTATACTGTTGTTTATTCTGTTGTTTATTCTGGGTTTTTTCTGTTGTTTATTCTGTTGTTTATTCTGGTTTTTGTCTGTCGTTTATACTGTTGTTTATACTGTTTATACTGTTGTTTATTCTGTTGTTTATGCTGTTGCCATTCAAATATCTTTCTCTCAAACAATGCGTCATTTCCAAAAGTACTCATGTTCCTAATCAGCATAGAATTGACAGCAAAGTCTTAAGTAACAGTTCAATCTTCTCTTTTATTTCTCAGATGCCTCGACATAATTTGGAACCCCCTCATTACGATGGTGTTCAGTCTTTAGCTCTTCGAGGTGACGTCCTATTCAGTGGCTCAAGGGACAATACAATCAAAAAATGGGATTTCAGACATTATCAGTTACGTTATGTGAGTGCTATGGCACCGTGAGTGCCAAGGATTGTATTAAGAAGGACGTATTTGTTTACGACTTTCTGTATAGATGTACCGTATTGCTTCTAATTGTCGCGATGGCTCTCATAAAAGACTTGTGGAGGAAGGCACGGTACTGAAATTTAGGAAGGAAGTAGAAAGGTTTCCGTGGAATGAAACTAACCTTAATTGAGGATTAAAATGTTCGTTAGTGATAACAGATAGTAACAGGTAGTAAGTAAAATATGCATTGATTAATACTGGTACTAAGGAGACCAGAACTAAGTACACCAGTTTCGATGAGGCAACTACAATTTTTGACTTGAGTAAATGTGAGCTACAATCCTGGACAAATAGAAGTAACGTTTTTACTAAATTTCGGTGAAAATGGAACAAACCACGCTTATCAGCAGGTAGGTCTGACATGCAAGTCTCCAAAATGCTCTTTTTCAAACTAAATAATAATATTTCGGAAACTTGCATATTTCATGTCCAAAATTGCAATTTAACTCTTGTTGTAAAGCACAGCTGATATTTATAGAATTTGGTTACTTAGATTTTATGTTTTCCCTGTTTGTATGACGAGAGTGTGCATGGCACGAAATATCGAAAATGGACGCGTCATTTATATACCATATGTGTCAAAATTTAGTTAAAAAGCATCTATCCAGTTTATCTTTGCGTGTATCTCTAAACATGGCCCCTTTTGGTTGCCTTTATGACTAACGATTACACATTATAATCGTCTTTTTGTATTTGATTTTCGCAGCATATTCTTTCAGCTCATAAAGACTGGGTTTGCTCACTGAAGTTCTTGCCTGGCTATGATGTGTTACTTAGTGGATGTCGCAGTGGATCGTTACGACTATGGCATGGAGACAGTTGCCAACAACTAGGTAGTGCCTTCGTCGGAAAGTTTAATTTGCAACTTTCGTTCGCTTGCGGGCGAAGACCTACTTGCCTGTTGAATAACGATAAACGTTCCCTATACAGCACGTGGCATGTGTTTGAATGTTATTCTGCCTGTCAGTGGGCGGTACAGACCATTCTCTTGTTGTCATACGTATTGGTTTACATTTCACTCGTATGTTTTCATTCCTACTTTACTCTGAAGTACAGACCTCTTCTTGCTCACGTTATCCGCTAAATTATTCTGCTAGATTCTTTCGCAAGCTGCGATTGTAGTTGTGGCGTTTGTGACATAAATGAAAGGAAGCGATAGGTGCATTTGACACACCAGCATTTCTCCCTAAAAACGGTGAGTACCACAAAGTCATCGACAACGAGATTTGTTATCATAGAATAGTATATAAGGAGAAGGGCAACTCGAAGCCTTTCGATGAGTCACTTTCTTGTACCGTACACACCATCATGTAGGGCACCAAAACGAGGATTTTAAGCTGTAATTTCTAAACAAGAAAATGTGTAAACTCAGCCTTTTAAGATCAAGTAGTGTTTTCAATTACGAAATATTTAAGTCACCAGAAAACGCTTTGAAAAAGACAAATTGCGTTGCATGGAATTGTACTAATGTACAAACAGTACTGACTTACTTGAGGCCTCATTCAATCGGATTATGTCGAAACACAGTAGCAGTCATTGGAAGAAAAAAATTCATTGTCAATTGAAATCAGTATTATTAGGTAAATAACCTCGATTTTAGGCTTGCAGTGAAAGCCCTCATAACTACTCTGTCCATATACTCTTTCACGAGTAAACTGACAAAGCAATACAGGACAAAGGGTTACCTATCCAATGGGGACATTTCGAACGTAATCACTTAAGTACTTTGAGAACGAAATCTAAAACTGACTTTAAAGAAAAGATAGAGCTGGTATCAAATGTTTTACGTACCAAGCGTTTTGCCAAGAGACACTGAGGGACATTTGCTTAGAGTCCAGAGTGGTGTAGTTTGTACCAAGCAGTCTTTGGATTTGCTTGATGATCAAACTGGCAATAGACTTCAATGCTTGCCTATTGGCGTAAACAACAGCGATCCTTGAGTACATACGTTTACCAGGTTAATTATTTGAATCGTAACATTAATTTTAAGCGGGATTGAGAGGTTCTGCATTTGCATTTCTGGCATCCTCAGCATCATTTTTAAGTAGCGTCTAAGAGAGTTGTTCCTCTAGTCAATTTTTTATCTCACGAAGATTCTTCTCGTTTGACTTTTTGGAGCAGTGTTTGTTGATACCGGTACTTGATAAGAGGTGACCGTGAGAATGAGAATTTATTTTGTTATTTATCACACTGCCACAATAGGGAGGTTTTTTTCATTTTTATAATTTATTTTTGGGTAGCAAGCAATTATTAGCATGTACATGTACCATAGCAAATGAATTTTTTATATGATTTGAACTGAAAATAGTCTGCCTAAATATGTAGAAGTGATCTCTCTTGTTTTTAATGTAGATTGATCTTAATAAGTTGTCATGAATTTGCCTTCCAGGTGAAATCAACGCTCATCCTCGGTCAATTAATGCAATTGCAACCAATTCAACAGCAGTTTTTACTGCATCGAGGTACGATGAGTCGTTTTCAACTACCTTTTTACCTCATTAACTGTCAAACATTATTTGTTTTTTTATCCTATTGTGTTTTGATCTCTTCTCTTAAATTCCACACCATACTTGTCATTGATGTATAACATCCGCCCCTGCCTTCATATATTTTGATAGTACTGAAGTGTCATGTTGGCTGTACGTTCACAATTGGTACAGCAAATCATCAAATGAACAGATTATCACTGATAAACTGACCTTAGCATTTCAACACACAAGTAAATGATTCTTGGGGTCATTACCATCAATGTATGTGAAAACGTGGTGACAGAAGAATAGTGTAATGAGCGCCTCGCTCAATTCTTCGCAGCTCTGGGGGAACTCGCTGGCAGCGCTTATAGATCATCCACAATAATGACAATAAGGCTTGCTGGTGCCACGATATATTTATCTGAGATCTATGACAGCGCTCATCGATCTCAGAGCTCTGTCACACGCACGCCACATAAATTACAATACGCTGAACATTTATACTGAACTACTATAGCCAATCAAGTTACAAATAAGACAGGAAGTGGAGGGTAATTGGTTAGTAAAAGATCTGGGTGTTGTTAGTAGATTCGTGTTAGTTTACTATTGGTTAGTGGTTACGCTACGTGTCATTTCCATTACAATGTGTTGGTAAGCTACAGCACAGTCTTTGAACACATGTTGCAAAACGAGTACAAAATACAGAGGCTATACTTTCCATGCTAGTCTCGCGTTCCCATACAGGTCGACTGCAGGCACACAAAGCGAGGACACAATCATTAGCGTTTTCTTCAATTAGTTTCTGTTATATGAGGCTCTCTTTTTTCTGATACATAAGTTAACATTGTACCTATATTCCCTATATAATTTCCATTCATTGACGTTTCCACTTCGCTTTCCTTTTTTACGACGGTGATCTCTGAAATTCACAGGTTGTATAACTTCCTATGTTCCTCAGGGGCAATGCAAGCCGTGAAATTTTTCTGAGTCATTGGTGAATGTTTATCGAACACTGAGGTCAAGATGCTTTCAGCAATATCCTATGCAATATTTGCATCTTATCAAGTTATATCCCATTGAGTTGTAAAATAATGGTTGCTAAAGCAAGATTCCAAAACAAGAGTCTGTAGTGCGTTGGTAATCACAACAAAACAGGAAATCCTACACAGAAATGTGTACTTAGTAACTGTTTATTAAAAGACTTCACATAATAGATTTTAATGATCAGCAAACACGAGTGGAACTGCTAATGAAGACAGAATGTGTCATTGCCAGAATGAGGATAATAAAGATGGATAATTCTGTATGTCAAGTACTCCATATGAGGAGTAAAAAGGGGTAAACTACATGTTTTGGTTACATGAAAGAAGTCTCGATAACAACACCAGTATTCGTGTTACCTCATCACTACTCTCCTCATTTACAACTGCAACAGAAACTCAATGTGAAACCAATAACGACGTTAATGGTACTGCAGGCAAGAACGCTGAATTTGCCTCGTGCATTAGTTTTTCTACTGCTAGGAAGAGTAGAAAGAGCGTAAAAATCTACTCGAGGAAAGGCTGGAATAAGATTGCAGTAAGATGTTATTTAAAAAATGAACCTTGCGAAAGGGGTTATCGATAAGGCATGTATAAGATATTGCTGGAATGACATCAGCCTTCTTGAGTTGAGTGAGCAAACGCAAGAAATGCAGAGAAATTCTAGAGATAGAAGAGGAAGAAGTTTGACATTGTGACATGGTAGATGACTAGGATAAGAATGTTGCTCAGGTTAGGAGGAACGACGAGAATCTTGTTTTGCAGATGGACATCACAAGATAGACTGGGTCAAAGTCATAACTATATTCAAATGTTGATTGACGAAATCATTATTGCAAATTTATGTGAGACCTCAGAATCCTCTGTTTGTAGATAGGAAGAAAAATGAAAACAAATGACATCTAGAAAGAAGGAGATAAAAGACCTATATTAGTGTAATACTGTAATAAAACCAGCAAGAAATGGTGTACGAAATATGCTTGGCATTAAGGATAAAGTTTAGGACAATAGAAATCAGAATCTTGGTGTAAGAAACCATTGAGTGGTTATATTAGGGACTAACGAAAGGATACAGTGTTGTAGTCTCCACCTATTTCACTTCTTCTCTCTAGGAAAAATTTCAACCGAAAAGTTCCTATTACAACCCCAATGCTGATACGTTTCCACAGACATCTGATATAGAGGAAATTCCCTTCCAGTTCTATTTCATCGACAGGCCATTTTGATTCATGGTAAACGAGTCGTTGTCAAACCTCGTCCATTGATAATCTAAAATTGTCATGGATACCTTCTGCTCATGAATCAGTTGTGTATTTTATAGTGATCCGATCTTTCGTAGTTTCCTCCGAATATCTCGTAAAATGGAACCGCTATCGTCTTCGAAAGGCAGATTTAAAAATCCAAGAATATGCCTGCAATCTACTCAAATTTAGTTTTGCTTGACGGGCAACTTGGGAGGCGAGCAAATTTTGCGCCAAACTTCTCTCATCCAATACTGTGACGTTTCACTGACAATCTGGAACCATGCATTAGCTGAGACTTTTCTTACTGAGTTACAATCATATCAGGAGCAGCTGGAAGACTTGCCGGAAGTTCAAGGCCGCGGGAGAGGACGTATCAGATAGATTTGATGGTAAGATGATAACAATGAAAGTCAACAAAAATTAAATAGTAATTAAAAGGGCATAAGCATACTGAATACGAAAGCTATGATATTCTAGATTTAAACATTAGCGTTTTATTGAAATAGCTGCGTGTTTTAATGTATCTTTAATCTTTAACGCATACAATGCATGCCTATAATTCATTGACAGCATACCCCTAGTGTACCCTTTTCTACAACAATCAAATGCTGGTGAAGATCTACCAAACCTAAAATAAAAAATGGCGCATCAATATATGTAGAGTAGAAACAAATTACGAGCAGCAAACAACTTTGGTTAAAAAGTTAAAATGCTAACTTTCAGTCTATTCTATTTCTTGGACGTGCATCACTATGACACTATTTGAAAAGTGTTCACCTACAAACGTTTACAGTCATTACAATCAAATACAAAACTTTGTTGCCCTCTTTTTTGTGAATCGAGTGGAATAGAGTTCTCGAAATACAATACCAGGGCATCATACTCCTTGATCCGTTTCATTCCAGGTGCATTACATCATATTCGAGACAAAAGTCCAGTGTCGGGTGCTGAAGTTGTAATCAGTTTCTGGATGTCCTTGAACTTAGGGTGCTTCGAATCACCAACCAAATTTAGAAGAACTGCTTCACTTGTTGTCAGAAAAGCACCGCTTTGCTTCATTCGCTACGAGAAACGATAAAATCAAGTAAGGGTAGTTTCATGACTTCTGCTCTCTTGGTATATACTAAGACCATACAACTTAATGATTGACGCGCTTGGCTTTTTAGCTTTCTATTCATAACTAAATCGCGATAAGCACTATATATCACTAATCGGGGGGAAAAGGGTACCATCTCGTTGATTACTGCCTTGCAAAGCACATTATTTGGAAGCTGAAAGAGGCGTCTGGCTGAAGTCCAATATGGAAAAACGACCCCTTGAAAACGACGAGGTGCTGTTCCGATGTCTCTTTACCATAAAATTCGGCAACATGACAAAGGGAATACAGTTACAAGAAAATAGATATTTACATTAGAGAAGTAACATACGAAAACTATGAAACTCAGTGTTTTGCTGCACTTAAAGATAAGGCTCCAGGTTGAGGTGACTCCCCTCCTTAAATATGCTTTGTCTTGTATGAACTTACGACATTAGTAAAGTTTTACTATAGCTCTCTCATGTTGATTAACAGTACTGCACACCAGCTTACTGTTAAAAAAGACAATTTTTCCCAAATCAGAAC
Organism: Carybdea cf. marsupialis auct. non (Linnaeus, 1758); assembly: GCA_010016065.2. NCBI lineage: Eukaryota > Metazoa > Cnidaria > Cubozoa > Carybdeida > Carybdeidae > Carybdea > Carybdea cf. marsupialis auct. non (Linnaeus, 1758). The sequence continues at coordinate 15,499 of JAAAKL020001664.1, read as the reverse complement.
ACAGGCTACCCCCCAAATCAGATGTTAATAACATAAAGCCTACACGGGCAATACGTGGCTACAACGACGCAGGTTTATGAGAAAATAAATTTTAAAACGGTTTCACCGGTCAAGAATTGGTGGGAAGTCAAGTATCCTTTATCCTAAATTGGCGACTTCGCATTGACGTTTCCACGATAGAAGTTGCCATGTCAGAATCTTTGTGTACAGGAGTATCTGAACTGGAGGAAGCATTCTGGCAGGTAGGCTTATCTGAAATGTCCCTTTGGTGTCTTGGGTGAATAGCTCACTAGAAGACTGCCCTTACCTACACTACTGCTGGGAGTATTGCCAGTTTAATAAACCGATACAGTATTCTTACTCTAAAACCCCCTTCCGTGTTGCGAAGAACTTAGTACTCGATAAAGAGAGCATAAACTCTCTGGAATTTGCCCCCCCGTTTCACGTTTAAAGCTGGAAAGTTCCCTAAAGTAACGATACTAAAATAACAATACTAAAATAACAATACTAAAATAACGATACTAAAATGACAATACTAAAACAACGAAACTAAATTAACGATACCAAAATGACAATATTAAAATAACAATACTAAAATAATGATACTAAAATAATGATACTAAAACAACAATACTAAAACAACAATACTCAAATAACGATACTAAAATAACAATACTAAAATGACAATACTAAAGTAACGATACTAAAATAACGATACTAAACTAACGATACTAAACTAACGACACTAAAACAACAATACTAAAACAACGATACTAAAATATCGATACTAAAACAACAATACTAAAACAACAATACTCAAATAACGATACTAAAATAACAATACTAAAGTGACAATACTAAAGTAAATATACTAAAATAACGATACTAAACTAACGATACTAAACTAACGACACTAAAACAACAATACTAAAACAATGATACTAAAATATCGATACTAAAATAACAATACTAAAATAACAATAGTAAATGACCGAACTAAAGGACAGTAATTCTCCTTCTGTGATGAGATGAAAACGAAACGACAATGTCTTGATCATTATCCTTTAACCTCTTCAAACGTTTCAACGTAAATGTCATACTTGATGACTATGTTGTATGAGTTCATTCTTGCTACCTCCTCGCCCTCCCCCCAGGTGAAACACCGATCGTGTTTTCAAAATGCAGAATAATTTCTGCGCTTGTTAATGAAGCCATTGAGGAAAACGCCGCTTTAAGACACATTAATACAAAATACATTATTCCAACCGGGGGAATCCTAGTTACGGGAGAAATGCCAATCCATGTTCAGGGAATGCAAAGGTCCTGTTTGAAGTTTAAGGCATTTGATCTTAAAACATTGTGATAGGGCTGCCATCTTACGACAACACTAATGTTTTGAAATCAGCATATCACAGTTATGAGGCCGTGGCATTATCCGAGGGGTGACCAACAGCCTGAGAACCGATGTTCCATGCGGGTGTCCGACAGTAACCTTTCTAGACTTTGCCAGTCTAGTACCTACATTCACAAGTATTGTGTGGAAAATTTACACATGTAAAGAGAGTTGGTTGTTTTTTCTAACAATAGATGTAATACAACTACGTAATTTGAAGCTTTGGAGTGGCTATAGCAACTTAAGACTCTTCTTGACTCCGTCCCTCACAGTTGCAGAATGTTGGAGGGTGTTTTTGCGGTTGGATTGACGATTTTGGGGTATAGCATTGATGAAAAACTGACCTTGCCACATATAAAAAAAATGGATCTTCCCACAGTAACTTCTTAACTGAAAATGAAGAGATTTTGTTGAAGTAAAGCAAGTAAAAACGAATTCTGTCTGCCTTTTATAGAGAATACATACAAATAGCTTACCTCTAAGCCGAACATTCTGTCCGTCATACTTCTTGACGAGCATGCGTCGGCCACAATATGGACATCATAATCTCTTTCTAGTAAATCCAGACATGTCTGTTGTACGCACACATGACACTAGCAAAAAATACAACAATTATGTGTAAGTCGCACCAGAGGCACCTATGTTTGACTGGAAGATTATGTACGAGTTGCCAGCAGATGACATATCAAAATGCTGCAATAAGTTATAAGAATGATGTTTTAAGCTTGACTCAAAGAGTTACATAGTTACAAACGACGTCATGCATCACACATTTATCACGTAGAGTACATTAACTGCCAAATGTTTGGGCACTGAAATTTCAGATATCAAATTCTCCGATAAATCTTATAGCGCTTTCAGTATACTTCCAAAAGATGTGTCTAAAATTTTGGCAATTTCTTGATAACTGAACACATCTGGGATCACTCATTAGATCAGACATAATAATTTTGGGAACGATTAAGTTTTTCGTTGAGCACAAACCCACTATCAAGATTGGTCAAAACCGCATATTAAAATCTTTTTTGAAGCTGCATAGGTTGAATCAGATGCCAATCCTGTCTTAGATATGTTACCAAGATGTTTCGCAAAATCACAAAGCAATCAAACATTCAAATATATTTAAGCTGCTATTGATATATGCGACTTTGAAAGGGTATCAAAAACAGACATACATAACAACACTTAACTAAGACCTCTAAGTAACAAAATAGTTTATTATAAGTACTATATGATATTTCATAAATATTTGCTACGTTTTACTCGGATTCCTTCATGCAATCAAATATAGGTCCATTAAGAGACGGAGTAGAAATATAGGGTTTTATCACGTACCCAAATACCTCCCTCCATGTTTGCTTTGCTTGAAATTGCTTCAAACTTTCCTATAAAACTAACTACTAGTAAGATGTTTTAACGATATGGATGAATATTCGAAACGTACTATATTACTGAATCACGGCTGCAACTTGTTGATCTTTGGATATTATCTGTTTCTTACGTGGCATATTGAACTTGCTATTATGCAGTCACATATTCGAAGGTTCCATGACTGAAAGAGTACGCCGACGTTCTGAGCGGTGTGCAGATTATCACATATACAAGATGAAAACTACATTGATAATCCCTCTCTCAAGAATATTCTTCGTAGGAACTTCAATTTCCATATTCACCGATGTCTACAGAATTCAAAAAGTTCATTTATTGCGCAAAGTATTAAGATTATAGGAAATCGTAAAACCAGTAGAGGCTTCTTTCCAAGAACACACCTCAGAATACAAAATCATTACAGAGAAACACAGAAAGGCAAGAATGAAACTTATTCCCTACTGTGTTTTCACAATAAGCAATCAGAACTTGGGTTACTTGATTGGGGTTGTGTTTTTGATTAATCAACAGTCTGCAGAAATACGTGATGAACCGGAAAGGTCCTACGAAACGGCAAATTTTTTTGTATGCAACTGTTCGCTTGCTTTTATGCGGACTGATTTCCAAACGGCCAAGTAAAAAGCAGACCTAGCCTATCCTAACAGGAGGGACCGATCATCCGCATATATTTTAGCACAGTCTGGGCTTTGTTGCCAATGACAACAAAGTTCCAATTCTTTGTACTATGTACAATACCAAGTAGAATGATCTTCTGCAACTCTTCCGATCTAATAAAGCCTGCAAATTTGTTGGAGATTTTTCTAAAAACGTTTCTCCTTTTATCCAATAGCTCCTGCTACAAATGGTACTGCGATTTCTTTACCTATTTCATTTTTGTAACTGCTATTGCACGACCCTTTCGATGTCCTTGAGTTGAACATCTTAATGAGTGAAGGCACAACTGGTGTGGATCTTTTATCATCTACGATTGTTACTACTATTACGTTTGTCACACTATTTCTACATTACATCTTCTATAGTTTCGAAAGTGCTAAAAACACTTTTGACCATACTCTGGCTGCTATTTCAGTTACAGATTTTCTGCGGCTATTTGAAATCAAGATAAGAACAAAATCTATCACAATAAGGGAAGCTGCATTTGCTAGTTACCTACGTTAAATTTTTGTAATTTTATAAAACATAACAAACAGGAATATATAAACAAGTGAAGAACATACCAAAACGTCGTTAAAAACGTGCATTTTTGAGAAACAGTTTCACGCATTTGAATCGTCTAGCAACAATCATTACATTGCATACTCTAAAAAAGTCACCTCCTCAGTATCAAGTACTTGGAAGAAAACTATTCCAATGCTGATATTTTTTAAATTTTATTACCAACGTTTTGCTTCTACTAGAGTAGAGTACAAGTAGCAATAATTTTGAAAAATGTACTTTCGAGCTTACAGCTATAATATTCGCTTTAGCCTAGTACAGTAATGTAGCAAATAGTCTATATTAGTTTGTTTGGAAAAGACCACAAATGAACCAGAGGTGTATTACTGACTTGCTGCGGCATCAACACAAGGGCAGGGCAACAGTTTCCCAACGCCAAATATCAAATTGATTAAGTACCAGTAAAATACCTGAATTTACTGCTGCCATAGAGCTGCTTAACACGAAAAAGTTACCCGATACAAGTTACAATAGATCCCTACAATAGTATAAAGGTACGACCCTATGCTCCCCAAAATCGGTTTCAAACGTAATTTCTCAGCAGTTTTTGAAAATGTACGCACGGTCATGAGTGAATGGAGAATAAAAATCGAAACTAAATTATTTACAGAACAAATGTAGTTATCGTGGTGAAATCTGTGTTTCCTCGTGACGTTACGGCCTCCCGTTACATGAATGCGGCTGTCATGGAATACAGTAGCTTGATATTGTGAAGTAAATGCACACCAGTGGCAAGTAAATATCTTCATTTCTGCTTTGAGCTTCAAATCGCGGAATTTCCGTGGTTAACGTTTGCCGGGCGTGGGATGTACAGCTATTTATACCCCGAAAATTGCTTCGTTTTAAACCTACACTTCATATTCGTAATATCCTCATCGCGACCTATCCCTTGATGTAAGGATTATATATGTCGAGTACTGTGCCGACTACAGTTAAACTCCGCCCAACTATTCATACATCACAACAAGCAACAGCGGGGAACGTTAAGCTAATTTTCCCCCAAGAAGTTCGAGGGTTTTCACATTTTTGCTCTACCCATCTAGAATTTGAAATATGCTCGTGGCCGATAATGTTAAATAGGTAGCAAAGAATGAGCACCGCGTCTACAAAGTGCTGATTGAACTTGCCTCCTACCATCAGAGAAATGCCACTTTTAAAAAGCTCAGCTGCAGCTTGTTCCAACGAACTTTCTTTGTTCTAAAATGTTCCTACGAAAAAATGATGGGAGTATCCTCGCGACCCGTAGCAAGGTAAAAGAACTTACTGAGTTGGCAAATTCCGTTTACTTATCAAAAATAACGGGTTGATTATTTTACTTCTATTGGCGCCAGCACAAGAAAACAGCAAACATTGATCAATATTATAAGATGTGAATATAAAAGACAAAACGATCATCAGTAGACAATTGTTATCTACCTCAATGCCAAATAGCACCACAGAGCGGGAGTCTTTTAGCCTTTTTATTTCTTCTTCAACTTCGGGAACAACCATGGAAAATACTGTTTTGGGGCATACTTTCAAAGCATGGGATATCTCCAATTCACTAACTGTAGGTCCAAGTCCTTTTGGATACTAGAAAAAAGAAACGTAAATACAGGTAAACAAAGAGTTCACTTTGGTCCTTAGTACAAAAACTTCACAGGCCATATGAAACAATAAAGACGACGAAACAAATTCGGCGCCCCCAGCCCCCCCCCCCCCAGGAGCAGTAACATAACATCCAAAGAAAAGAATGTTTGTATAACAAACCGGTTCTTTAGCAGAACAAATAGCAATTGAAAACGATTCCTATTTAGTGTATACCAGTGCTGCAGTGCTGTAACCATCAGATATTTATTGGAGTGGAGGGGGGTCTAAACCAATTTCCATCCAAATGAATTCAATGTTCCAAGGACTTGGCCTGGACAAGACCAAGTTCTCTCTTAAAGATGTTTATTCGCCTTCGAAATTGTTGAAAGGGCTTTAGTCCCCCAGTTCCCCCAGTGGTTACTGCACAGAATGATGATATTTGGAGCCCACATCAATTTATGGCACCTTCTACACTTTCTGATACATACCCTTGCCCCTTGGGAGACAACAATAATCGCACCACACCACACCCAAATGCTACACCCTATCAAATTAAAATTTTGTTTCTAGACATTTTCCTTTCCTTGATGGCTATTCATATTGAAGCTTTTAGAAAATTTTAACACTTAAATTTTTCTATGTTCAACTTAGAATAATTTTGAAACAACCAAGATGCCAGATAAACATAGTATATCTATATTATTGAACAGACTGGTTCTGTCAAAGTAGATGTTTTAACCAGGGCTTAACTGAATAGGAATCATCAATGACCTGTGAATCATCTAAATGCACAAAATCATCACACCATCTGAGTATATCCATGACTAGGGATAAAGGTCTGCCCTCCTTTGGGGCAATGTAATAATAATAATAATGTGAAAAATACATTGTAAAAAAGAAAAATATTTATTTTGCTTTTGTTGACCTTGAAAAAGCATTTGATAGGGTAACTCGAGATGTTGTATGATAGACAATGTGTAAGCTAGGTGTTGATGAATGACTTGTCAAGGTAGTACAGTCAATGTATCACAATGCAAGATCCACTGTGCAGGTAAATGGTGGATTCAGTAGTGAGTTTGAGGTGACAGTAGGAGTTCATTTGGGTTTGGTGCTGTGCCCTCTGCTTATCATAATGGTTCTCTTTCGCAGGAGTTTCAAACTGGATGCCCATGGGAACTATTGCAATTATTGCAGAGAGCCTGGAAGATTTGAAGTGGAAACTAACAACGTGGAAGAAGAACAGGGAAGCCAACTGTATGATAAGTGATGGGCACAAGGTCTCCACTGGAGAGAGTGGCAAATAGTGGCAAGAACAGTGTTGGCAGCAACTCCACATGCATTTGAAAGGGAACGGTTGCCCTTGAAAGTAAGTACAACCAATTCTCTCTAGGTACAAGGAGTTTCACGAAGCTAGCGCACCTCTAAATATTTTATATTTCCACTTGAAAATGAGGCAAAATGACTGTTGACGAAAATCTGTCAGCACAGTTTTTTTTATCATACTTTCCAAACGTGCTCCTAACATGCAACCACTGGGTAGAAAGGTAAATTTACTGAGGCTACCAACTTTAAGTGCAGGACTTGTAAAGGGGTATCCGCATACCCATTGGAACCTGCCTTCGAGTGTGTTATGGTTGATGGTGTCACCTTGAAAGCAGTTGATAAGTTCCATTATTTAGGTGATATGCTTAGCTTCAATGGATTGCTATAATCAGATTAGAATGAAAGAAGTTAAGGGAGCTCCTTCCTGCTCTCATGACCAGAGGCTTCTCTCCTTGTGTGAAGGGTACAATATACCAGACATTTGCTAGAAGTGTTATGATGTATGTCAGTGAGACTTGGGTATTTAAAGAAACTGATTTATAAAGGTTGGTGTGAAATGATATGAGAATGGTTAGACGGATGTTTGATGATCTAAACATCATCATGCTGCAATAAATTGAAGATGAATCCCTATACAAAGGGAATTTTAAATACCAGCATGTGTATATTCTATGTTAAAGGTTAAAAAGATACAATTTTGAATGTGACAACTATGGGCAGTAACTCAAGCCTACAGCCATATTGGTAATAAATGATCAAATGATGCTCCTGAAATTCCATGTAAACACTGTTATCTTATACAACAGTTACATGTGAAGGTCACAAAAACACACAGCCACACAGTGTGCAAGAGAAACTGGTTTATCAATTTATACCTTGTCAGGCTGCAATCTTGTCCTACAGTAGATAAGTTGACAAAAGATCAATCTGAATTCATAGATTCTACACATGGTACCCCACCATGTTGTACTCTCAAGGCCAAGGGTTCTAAGATTGATTTAGGTAGAATAATCTTTGGTATCCAATGTGACTCTTGTTATGCTCATCAGTGCTTCTTGGTGTTACCAACATCAGAGGGAGGGCACTGTCCCTCCTAGCTGGATTGTTTATAAGCCTTAAAACAATCATTTCATTACAAAATCAGCCAATTCTAGATTCCAGGTGTCTTAAACAATGGTTGAAAAAATGCATTTAGGAAGGTCAAATCCAAAAGTTGCCCTCCCTTGCTTATTGTTGTTGCAGTTGTTTCCTACATTGTGAAACCAAGCATCCCATACTTTGTGCCATACCATATAGCATGTGCTTGACACATGGAGAACAGGACCAGCTCCTCAGCCTTGTCTTCCACAAAATAATGTTAGAGAATCATCTGAACCTTGCATTTTATACCGAGATTCCAGACAAGGAGGGAGATGACACTTTGCTGAACATGAATTTGTTGATAAATATAATTCACTGTTAAGAGAAATCATCCATGCATTCAATATTCTAGGGGGGGATTGCTCCTCTTACCTATACACAGGAACTGCCACTAAACGACAGTGGAGAAATTAAAGCACTCGTGATATTAAACTTATGTCATAACTAAACCTCCTTACAATCTTCTTGTATTCAAAACAAAGTTAAACTAATGACAACGGAAACTTTAAAGGCCTAATCTGAGATCTTGTGGTACCAAACAAATGAAACATCTTTCACACAAATAATCCAAGAGCACAAAAATCTAACCCAAAAACCAGTGGCATACCTGCTCTGTTGCAATAAGTGGGACATCCAATAGCTTTGCTGCTTGTACCTAGTAAAATAAAGGTCTTTATTAGATTCAGTAAAACCTTACATAGTCACATCTATGTACCTGCTAAATTTTGCAGGAAATTTGTAGAGTAAAAAGTAAAGTGGGCAACACAGGACAGAAAATAGTGTTGAGATGCATTTGAAATGTCAGTCATTGAGGGGAATGTATAAAGCCATGAGTAAAGGTATGATAGATAGTCAGGGGTGAAGGAAATGGTCGAGATGGCAGAATTTATGAGATCCCAAAAATTTGCATCCAAACAAGCAAGCAGATTACAGTTAGATGACAATTTTGATAGCAAATTTTTAAGTACTATATTCACACTGATAAGGATTACAATTGTGTAATGAATAATTATACAATGATGACCATGGAGGGGATTGTGACTCTCAATGTTTTGTTGTTACAAGTTGAAAGTGCTTATGATTCTTAAAATGAAGCATCATCAATCAAAGTATAACGGGTAATGGTGGCTACACACGATTAACAAACTAAGGAATTTACTCTGTAGTTATCACATGTTGATCTCTGAGATGAGACTCTTCGACTAGTTCACAAGTCAAACCTCTCAAGAAGGCAGGCAAGCATTGTTACCTTCCATAAATCTTGAGACAATACCATTCCATGAATTTTCCAACTTTTCCTACAAGTTAGACTGCCAAGGATATTCTCTTATTTCTCCAATGAAAAGCTCATCAATAGTGCAAATTGTGTTTAAACTCTCTGTCAATTTTTCATTTTCTCACTGTTATCATCTATTAGTCCTAGCACTTCTTCTGACTAAATCTACTGTCACAATTATAAATCTTTGGACTGAGTTCAAGCTGTTGTAATTTGTAATCTGAATCGAAGTTGACATATAATAATTCAGCTAGTTTAGAAAAGTTTCATACTTCAAGAACTATAATCAGTTGGTAGGCTTTGTCAATGGATGCCACTAGTAAAGGAATGGTTTGAGCATACAAATGACACTGACGGGCATTAACATAGCTTATTAATCAGTTTTTAAGCCAGAGCCCACTTTTGAATTAGGTTATGTCTATTTTTCCATAATCAGCAAAACTAACAATTAACTAATTGATAAAGCGTACAGCTCTTCTTCAAGATTAAAGGTCAAGTGTAACAAGCTATTAATGGAATGATCCTCTCTATAGAATGATTGGGTAGCTAAACTGTTTTAGTATCTGACTGATGTTACAAAAAAGATTAGTATCTTATTTATTTTTAAACTATAATAATATTATCAAAGTAACCCACTAATATATTTGATTTGTACAATGATATGGGGATATAAGATCCATGATACATATGTAGAAGACTGTTCTAGAAATTCCAACTTCACACAGGATGTTGCCTAACAATTAAGGGCCTGCACTACAGTTTATACATCATGGCCTCCAAGACCATTATGACCACTTTGCTAACCACTCTACACAAAAGTGTATATTACCTGCAACTATGAAAGGAATCAACATCCTAAGACTCAACTACTCTTCAATCTATTAAAAATGTAGGGGCTTTTGATTGTCAATGATATAATGCCAAAGCAGGACATGCTTTTGTCTCAGAGTTCATTGCATTTTTCATCAATCTATGAAAAAGGGCCTAGTGAAGTTAGAAGGATTGTTGGAATTGGGTAAGCAAAATAACCAAATGAGCATTGCCTGCAATTTACAACTCATTTAATAGATATTATTATTATCAATCATTTAAACCCTGTGCAAAGATTGGTCGAAAGTCGGTAACCCAACGACAGATGGGAAAAGGCTGCCTATAAAATATGGATGGATTGATGGATGGATGGATGGATGGATGGATGGATGGATGGATTTAAACCCTGTGCAATCTTTAATTCCCCATTCTATAATTGAACCTGATACTCAAAATTCCTCTGTAGCAAACACGTTAGAATATGGTTTTTGTTGATTGAAGTTTTTGCAACTTACTAATACTCTGAAATGATCTTGATAATGATCTTGAAAAGTTTCCATTGTGAATATTATATCATTATGGAAAGTCTGGAACCTTTTGTACAATTTGTTATTAACACTATACCACTGAGTAGCCTTGAAACATTTAAATGTCCTTTTTGACATTATGGCCTGCTGGGATTTGCAAAGTATATATAACATGCAGCACCTTGGTCCACTACGCCACCTTTCCTATACACGAAGAAAGTTGTCACTTTAAAAGCAAAGTGCATCAGAATATTCAGTCTCTGAAAAAGCAGGGTTATTTGCGAGGGCTTTACTTTGTAGCTTTTAGCTATTTCTTGGGTTAATAATCCATTGGGAAGTGATGAGATGGGCGCCACTGATATTTCATAATCCCCACCCCCTCCGAAATCACCAAAAAAGGATCTGAGGAAAATGAAACCCTAAAGACAAGTAATATAGGACATAAACAATTTAACGAAAAGCAGTTAACATCTGCTGGGCGATGTTGCACTTTCGTACACCCTCACATCACACTCTGAAATCGCCGAAAATAAAACCATACGAAATGAAAAGCAACAAGTAATATAGCATGTATACAACTTAATGAAAGCAAATAAACATCTGCTCATTCTCTATTTACAATATGAAGCATCATATATACCATTACTGTCTATTATAGTACGAATACAACCCTTTGTATATTTGCGACGGGCGATGAAACCAGACGGTTTTAATACACTGTGCGGATCGGTGAAAATGCTTAATTGAAGAGAGGACCAGTCGAAGTAACATTCGAACGGCCAACCCCGGTTCAATTCAAAGAAATGGACCACCGTCATGTCTAAACTTCGCAAACTGGGATCTGTTGTACTCGGGTAGGGATCGTAATACGTGGATAGTGGAAGATTAAATCTTTGTATCAGGAATAAAAAGTTTTCAAACGATGTATATTTCCTTTCTTTAAGTTCTTTATATCCCACACAACTTGTTTTGGGGGGCGTATGAAGGTCAAATTGAAAATTAAATAACAGTCTGTACATATAAAAAAGACAACATCCTACCAGCCTCTTTGCAACTGAGATTATCTCATCATAATACTGTATCGTTGGACGGAACTTTTCCTGCATATCACACAGCAGAAAAACTGTGGCATCTTTAGCAAGTTTACCAATTCTTCGGCTTGCCATTTTCTGTCCTGCTATCACAAACAACTTCTGGATCTCTGACAACACATGTTGCACAAAAGAGCCTCGAAAATTTGGGAACGAGGTTAACACTGGAATGATGCCTTCGCGAAACACTGATCTCAAAAAAACGGACTGGATCAAGCATGCGTATCCGGTGATCTGGAAAATCTTTAGAGACCAGTGTTCGAGTCCTGTTGATAAAATACTTTCTTATTTCTCTCCTCTGTTTCCTAAGTATTCTGCTACAATGGATGAAGATAATATATTATTCAAAATCACGCGTTTAATTGTAAAAAGAAAAGAATAGGAAGTCGGTTTCGAGAAATATCAGAGGGTAGCGAAAACGAGGAATCTGAAAACAGCGACGTTCTCCAGAATGCATTAGATCGATTAAAGTCAAGAAAATATAGGAAAGAGATAATCAAGTCAAATTTGCGTATCCGAGATTGGTCACGACATAGTCATGTAAACTACACTGTACCCGACGAAGCTTGTACTGCTATATCTGCCTCTCACTGGTTGTATTCTTTCACATCAAGAGTTATCTGCTTGATCAAAGGTCAGTACACGAGATACTCTATCCTTCATGTTTATCTACACACATCTTACAAATCTTTAAGATCACATCTCTTAGTAACATATCTGACCATAGATCAAATATCCATGCAAAGCGTCATTAAAAACGAAGGGTCCTGGCTTGAAGATGCCTAAATTGAGAAAATCAGGTGTTTAATTGAGCGAAATTTAGTAAAAACTCATTGACATATACAACTTAAGCCTAAAACTTTATTGAAACTGAAATATCGAGGGAGGAAAGGAAAAATGCTAACTAAATACGCTACAAAATTTCATTTGCCGAGGTTAGACGGAACAATAGTATGATACACTTAAGGGCCGCTACATGATTTGGGAATAAATCTACTCTAATCAGACTTCCTTGAATGACATTATCAACTGTAAAATGTCTTTCACTGTCAACCAATTTCCCTTTCTTTAAAAGATACGGTCAGAAATGTCTCGGAAAACTCCAAAATGGCCAGCTTTGATATGAATGTGCTCGGCTCAGTGTTTTAGTGGCGAAGAGGTACGCGCGGGCAGTAGGGGAGATATCTCTAGTCCAGCCTCAGGAGCAGGTACTGGAAGGATTTCCGAAATGCATGTAGACACAACTGCAGAAGTTGTAAGTGCAGAGTAAGAGGAGGCCGTAGATATGACATAGTGTGTTTGTGAACTTCAAGGGACATTTTGATACTGGTTACGTACTTCACCCTTGTATGCAATAGAATGAAAGTTGACAAAATATAAGAAGCTTGTATTCTACATACAGAATTTTTACTTTGATTGGCGTCTTAGCATTTTAGCGTGAGAAAAGTTTAACGTCCCAATCGGAAGAAGAAGCAACGCAATAGTCATGAGCTGTAAATGTGCACCTAATATTTTACGGAATAGCGGAAGCGCAGAGGATTCTTTACTTAGATAAAGCTTTGATACTGGATTTGCAAGATGGTTTAGTAGGCTTGTTGTAGAATCTAAGCCTGATCATCAAGTGTTGTCCCGCTAGAATCATGCTAGGTTAGGCTTAGATCTAGCATGTACGTATAAAGTAACAGTGCGCTCTAAAGAGATTTACAACAGCCTGTATGTTAGTGTATGCACTGGTCATCTTTTCTAGACAACAGCTAAAAGCAGGGGCGCTTTTGTTTATTATTTGTAGTTTTCAGTAAAGATACTTGCTAGAGCACCAATAGCAGAGCTTGGAAATATTTGCAAAGTCCATTGCCTTTGACTACTTGCATGCCACACGCTTTCGCACAAAGGTCAATGAATTGAGTTGACCATGACGTCATCAGGTGCTCTTCGAAAGAAAAGCGGGCTGTGTAACAGCACTTGCCCTTTGGAATTCAGAGAACAGCATCTATAGCATGCATACTCAGACTGCACGTAGGAATGTGGAGCCAAGCGCAAGCGCACTGATTCCATCCAATCTTTCATAATGGCTTAGAGGAGAAGACAATTGGCTACTAGCTTGGCCACTGCTTTCTCCTCCTTGACGTCTCAGCGTACTTACTTCTTAAATAAATTTTTCTTGCTACAGAATTTGAGAATACCAAAAATAATAGCTTCATAGTATCTGAAAGATAAACGTGGTTCTAAATTGAAATGTGAAAAAAGCTGGTTTTATAATCACTTCTGGTAAGAAGAGAATAAAGAATTCTGCATACAAACGGTGGCAGTGCCATGAAGCAATAGGAATGCATTGAGAAAATAACGAGCACGATGAAATTACATTAAATTCGTGTTGAGCACAAATTCCTTTTGCCGACACAATGCAGGAGAACGCCTGTTGATAGAGACTGCTCTAAAACTTTAAGGTGAAAAGCTGAGCATGCCCTGTGTATTATACTGAAACGGTGGTTGTTGTATGTCGAAGCGCAAGCTGCGTTAAACAACAAATAGTCACCTATTGGAGACCTAATTACGATGCTGTTGTTCTTCTTTCTCCTGTTTGTGCGACATGTGGAAGGGTTATTTCTGATGATAGCAAGGACATGCTGCTTAATTCTGTCTATAAGGCGTTGACTCGTCCTACCTACGTATTCAACATCTCACTGACACTTCTATAAATATACTACATCACTAACATTATGGATAGGTAGGCGTTTGACAGGTGAGGCCTGTAGCTAGCAGCTAGAAAATACAATGCGTGGCTTAACTGTCAGATAACAAGGTGCGACAGGATTGGAAATCTTCTTTGCGATAGGGATTGACGTCAAACCTAGCCATGGCACACGAAGATATACGGAGCACCTTTTAGGTCTAATTGCCTTAGGTTCTTTCCTCTTGCGCAAACACTATCAAAAACAACACTGATGACAGAATCTGGGTAACTGTTGGACCTAAAGATGCTACGCAGCTTGTTTAGTTTTTCGCTCACTAGGTGCAGAGAACAAATTACAACGGACCTATTAACGAGAGATCTGATCAGAGATATTCTTAAAATGCGGATCAACGGAAAGACACCACCTGACAGCAGCAATGTTTCTCCAATCGTGCACTTGCTCTCTGCTGTGACCCCGGTAACTTGCACCACATCGAACAACAATGTGTTTCTCACGCAACACAAATGCTCCACCTTTCTCCAGCACTCTGTCGCCTCCTAAGACAGACTGGCCAAGCTGTATTTCCTAAGCAGCGCAGGCTATATCAAATACGCACCATAAAAGGCTGCTCGATTCGGGGTCCGGTCACCGGCTCCCATCTTGAAAGTTTCTGACTGCACAAACCCCCGGCACCCACACTTACCACCGCATCTCAGATGGCCCCCAAAGAGTTGCAAACAGCATTTTCACCTATTTTTGCTAGTTTAGCAATCTCTTCTGCATTTTGCGTACAGTGCAGATCAAGATGAATTTGCTTACTCTCCTTGGTTCAATACATATATATTATTCACTTCTCCGCCTGAGGCAGATAGTGCAGCAACATAGCTTTTGCCTCTCCAACGTTTTCTGTCCAAAGTGGTTTTGTTCAGCTCATCTATGGTGAGACCAGACCATTCATTAACATTGTCCATCCATCTCTTTTTAGGGTGTCCTCTTCTTCTTTCCCCCTGGATCATGCCTTTCATGCATAGTTTTGAAAGTCCTTTCTCAGACCTCTTTATGTGACCATATAGTTTTAGATCTCTGGTCTT
>JAAAKL020001663.1:11171-29659 GCA_010016065.2 Carybdea cf. marsupialis auct. non (Linnaeus, 1758) | reverse complement strand
TAACAGGTCTCACTCTTCAGTGAGTCTGTTTCCTTTCGACTTTGGTTTTTAAACTCATACAGGGAAAGAAGTGAATGAATGATTGGCCTTAATATGTCCAAAGGATGACGTGTTAGAGATTTACGATTTGAGTTTCGGACAGCCTTCGCAGTAGTGCAGTGTCATGGTTTCGAAAGCGTCATTGAGGAAATATCTTCGCCGTCATGCCGTCAATAGGAAGATATTCAACCTTACAGAACACGTAGGACTAATTACAACAATACTCCTATGACACAATAAATGAAAAAAGTTAAGTTAAAAATACCACGAAGTAGCGCAACGTTCTTACAGCTACCCTGAAGAGTTTTACGACTTCAATTTATCGTAGTTTTCCAGTCAACACCTTTCGGACCCATTTATTTAAAACAACCAAGGCTTGGTTGAGTTTCCCTTTGATTCAAAAGCAAGACAACAAAAGGCCATAGAGAGGTGTGCAAAGACCATGTGTCTTCCACAAATTGTAGCATTGTTGTATACTCATTCTCTTGCTGTCATAAGGCTAGTTATGTCCGCCGCACTACTTTAGTAGGTTAGTTGAGGTTAGTTGACAGAATCATACAGCAAGTTCCTTCCTATCCTCGCTAAGCATCAGTTCCTGCAATGAAAGAGCCAACTCGGGTTTCAAAAACCAGAAACGCTACTAAGTAATGCGACTCTGGCGTAGGCAGCACTTGCTTGAAAGCCTAGAATGTGCGAAAATGTATACGGTTGACCGTTTCCATTTAATAGTTAAGGCTAGATCTGCCTTTCACTTGTCCTCTGCCTTTCTGGAATCGGTCCACGTTAAGGCAAGAAAACCGTTGATTTTAGATAGAAAAAATTTGTCCTCTTCTTTGGCCTCTTCGATTAACCACTCGAAATACCGCAACACCGAGCTGGCAGTCAGAGTTCTGATTGGTTACTTTTACACCACAGTTTGAGTAACAGTTTCATTTCTTTGCCACTAATAAACTTTTATGAAATAATTGATAGTGAGATGTGGCAATATATCAGATCAGGCTTGACTCAAGCTTGCCCGAAGTTATTACTGGCGAATCTCTTGACAACATTTAGCATCATATAATATGCGTATGTAGATGTTAAGCTTCGTTCATAAGAGTTCAATCACTTACCTCGCCAATACACGTGACACTTTTATCGTTTGTTTTTATTTGTCATTATCTTTTAACAGTCCACAGCACAGAAGATCGATATGGCTTAGACATGGTCCGATCTTTAATAGGTTATGGAATCAAGGACGACTTCTATCGAACGAATATCTTACACACTACAAACACTAATCCGTGCGAAGGTACGGAGGAATTGTGTCGCTCAATTTTCAAAACGCTTTTCAAACCTTCGTCCCGTAGTCAAGGGTACGGGTGCGCCACAAAAATAAGGCCAAGAGCAATGTGTTATATTGAACTCTTACCTTTCTTCTTCCGTTTTTGTAGGATCGAGGTTATTTATGACCGGTTGGATGAAGAACTTGAAGGTCTATCTTGGTTTATCAAGCATGTTGCTGGTCAACGATCTCAGAGTTCTGAAGACGAGTAGGTTTTCACTTAATTTAAATATTCGACACTTTTCAAGTTATATGATCTCAAGTTTCAGATTCCACTGTTAGCCCCTCCAAATTCAGGCAACGGAATGTATGCCCAATGTTTCCAACTTTCATGATTCTCCAATTTTATTTAACTCTAGGCATGAATTTATATACGTGAGTGGTACGGCAGCAAACAAAAAAAACAGGGGTCATGTCAGTACTTGTCTACATGAATGATAAATGAACCTCAGGATTTGCATTTCTGCCGTATACAGTACATGTACAGGCGCAAAATTGCTTCGGAACGTAGGGCCTTAATAAGAAGAAAACTTTAAGAATTTCTTGTGAACGTTGTAAGAACAAGGTTTGTACCCGAGATTGTACGGTACGGCAAAATATTCAGGTGCTCCAAAATGTTTTCCAGTAAGGCTCTCTAAACGAAACTTATGATACAGAAAGCAATGATTTTGAATCCAGCACTAGCAATAATCGATCGCTGTACAATCGGTACGAATTTCGATATGAACGCCAGGACAGAAGCTCACATTATACTACCCTATCTTTCTCGTAATTGCAAGATTAGCTAACGCTTCACTACAGAATGCTTCAAATCGCCGGAACATGGACTGGCGAAAAAGGAACAAGTAGCAAGGATTTCAAAAATATAGAGGTCGTGTTTGGCTCATCTGTTTTGCTACACGGATCCTCTTAAATGCAAGATTTCGTTCTGAAGATGAAATAAAATTAGAAATATAATTTAAATCAAGACAACGCGATGAACAACCATGATAATACACCTGAAAAGTAAAGACTGAAGTATCAGTTTCTGGATATTACGCTTCCTCAAGATATGAGTGTTTTTCCTTACTAGGGCTTCAAAGCCATTTTCTAAACCAAGAAAAAAGGCAGTAATTCGTCCTGTCATTAAACACGTTCACTGTAATGCAAGACAAATTGGATTACTTCAATTTCGTATTTCACTTAAAACCATTGTTTCAATTTTACAACATCAACTTTACTTGAAGTCAAACGATCACTTATGTTTATTAGCTGACGTTTAAGGGCATTGGTGCTTTTGGCTCACATTAGGTCACTTGATTTCACAAAATGCGTGTCTTTGCCCATTGGTAAATGGCTTCGTAAGAGACTGAAGCTTTTCCCACAACAATAATGACGACAACAACAACAGCGACAACAACAAAAGCGACAACAACAACAGCGACAACAACAAAAACGACAACAACAACAACAAAGTGGCCTCTAGGCCCGCAATGAGCAAATGAAAGATTCTTTTACTGTAGTTAACGTGCTTGCTTACTGCAAAATCCTTCCAATGTGAACCATATAGGAATACCAACAACGAGGTCTTAAAGTTAAAGTACGAATTTGTCGACTATCTTATTGCCTCATAAACATCTTATCGTTCACCCTTCATCCCCCTTCCGCTGGTAACGTCGTCTAAAACACACCTGTTGTAGTTTTTGCTACATCTGTATTGGCTTCTCTCAACTTTGATAGTTACCTCTAGTTGAATTCTGCATACACTGCAGCCAAATCGGTGTGGTACCTTGATTGCCTCGTTCCCACTGCGGGATAAGGCTTGTCGTTGTCGTTGTCCTTATCTTGCTTCAAGACAAAGTGGGAACCGGTTGTCTTGTCTTGTCTTGTCTAGTTTTGATTGAGAGCTTGCGGCGTAAGGCTTGTCGAGTAGAATGAAAAAGTCTTGTCGTGTTCCTTTGTTCCCGGCATTCTATTTTGGAAGATTGCACGTGTGGGAATCGTTTGAATGAACATATCAACTGAAGTAGTAGTGAAACCTGACGCGATCGTTTATTCACAGTAGAACATCACTTACGTTGTCTCTTCCGAGATGCGTCAATCAAAGTCAGGTGCTCAACCACGACATCAACATCAACATCGACAAGGACAAGGAGAAGGACAACGACAACGACAACGACAACGACAACGACAACGACAAGCCTTATACCGCAGTGGGAACCAGGCTTAACGCCTTCACCTTCTTCTTGGAGAAGGTCGTTAAAACTATTTACAAAGTTAAGGATTTCACTACATTGTTTAGAGCAAAAAAATACAGTACCTACAACAGTTGTTTCCGTCTTTTGCCATATTCGATTTGGAAATTGCTTCCGGCATAAAAGATAACGATAGGCGTGCAGCACCGTCTCCAATTGTTTCAATGTGAAGGTTGGAAAATGTTTACTTAAATGACGTCCCTTACTGCATTCATGGTCACAAAATACGACAAGTCCCCGTTTATTGAAGACGCTTTTGAACGCTTGCCTTTTTAAATTTAAACCAACCTAGGCCTTAAGGGCGTTATAAAGGTGCATTGTTTTGATTCTAAAAAACGTTGTTCTTTACTGCCTCGTTCCGAACCATGTCGATCGATTTTGAAGGCTTCCAATTCTTTACTCCCATTTACATTGGTACTTCCTACTTTTACGTCATATTATTCATACTTTATATTTGTCGTGCCAAATGATCACTTGCCCCATAGCATGCCGTTCGTCAAGAGTTATTTCTCTTCGCAATTAGCTGTTGCCTTCCGGCTCAAGCTGCCGCAGATGTTTGCATAGTGCCTTTGAGCGTCAAAACGTGAAATCGAGGCTGCTATTTTAGCATGCCAAACACCGGGGCAGATGAGTGGACTCCAGTGAAGTCTATGATGACGTGGTATATGACACTATGAAAAGTGTATCTGTTTTTATTCTATAGATTGTCAACTTGAAAGACGTCTCAAGTTATTGTTGGGACGTTTCAAGATTCTGGCATTTGTGGATATGACTTGGAGATGCATTTTACCAGGATAAGAATCATCATGCTCCTAGGTTCTTACTTGCGTTCTGCAAAGCAGTTCTACGGACTCCAAATTTCTATAGAAATCATATTGACGGACAGCAGTGTTAGAGAATCGTAAGAAAAATCGCATGAGTAAATATGGTATGCCTTGATAAGGCTCTTGTAAATTCACAATTCAAAGGCTGTTTCCTTTGATAATTTTATTGCTGTAACTCGCATTAAGACTATAGTGGTCATGTAAAAAATAGAGTACAATCATACATAACTACTACGAATTAAATAGATGCCTTTTTTATGCATGTACATTCATTCATGATCACCTTTCACAGTTTCTCCTGTCAAACCCTGCGGAGGGAAAGTGTGACGTCACGATTTTGAAAACGTTTGAATTACGACAAAAATGGTCAATTTTCATGTTGCCCTATTAGTAGCAACATCAGTGGCCAAATTTGAGAGTGTTTCCCTTTCCCAAAACCGAGATACCAGGTCCCCAAGTTTTAAATCTCTGTAATAAAACATTATTTCCTAACCTAAGAAACCAAGGAAAATTAACAGTTTTGAGCAAAGATTTTTGAAATTCAAACGCCTCTATTTTAAACATTATATACACGACAGGTCTGGTATTTTGGAAAACAGTCTATTCCAGGGTTGCCTTTAGATATCTAGAGTCAAATCTTACTATATCCAAAACTTTAGATTTGTGACGGCATCCCTTTCCCTCAACATAGGGGTGGGTGGAATAAACGGGTTAGGCGGATATTTTGCTCAAGATAAATGAATAACGTTGGAGGAATTTCACTCTAAAAGTTTCAAAACTTGGTTGATATCTTCATAAAATAAGCAACAACACTTAAAGTTAATACTTTGATTTCATTACGTTTTTTTAAACTTCTTGATATCAGCAACGAGGTATGGCACCTCAAGCTTCTGTGCGTTGATTTCATTCTATTACTGCTAACATTCTTGCACCGGACTAGATACATGTAATTATAACAGTGTCACTAAAATTGATCACAGTTTACTTTAATTGACGATAAGCTTCCTACTGTCCTCTTGTGCTGAGGTAATCTCTTGTGATATGCATTCAACTAACGTCTCTTCTTTCCTTCTCCATTTTAATAAAAGTCCAAAAGCAGGTATGAAGATGAGCAAAGCTGTAACGACCACCAGAATCAGAAGTAGAATTGTTGCTGAAATTGAGAATATTTGCGTAAATGAAACGGGGAATGACAAGAAACAACGCAAAATGTAGTTTCACATGAAGACCAATGGGAAAAAGGCATTAGTAGTAACTATGATGTTTTTAAAGTTATGATTTCTATAGTGTAGAACATTCTCCAAGAATTTTACTAATACCAGTTTTGAACAAAAAGTGGCATCATTAATATTATACAATGATGACAAGAAATCTCAGTATAAAAATAAAAGGGCTGTCGTTCACATTGCATGGGCGAAAGAAAGCATTAGTCCCACAAAATAAAAATGTGCGTGTGCCCCTTTTCCCTTCTAGTCATCATACGCTTTTCTTGCGAATCGTGTTTAATGAGAGCAGGTAAATCACAGTCAACATTATGTAAACAGAACGTCACAAATTGGAAGCTTTAGCACGGCCACTGCTGGGTTAGATGCTCAGCGTTGAACCCACTGATCTCTCAAAAAGACTGGATCGAGCTTCAAATTGTTTCCAACTACGAAAAAGTGTAGTCACGAGTACTGGCCCCCATCAGTTAAAATAGGGCGGGAAAGTTGCGTGACATTGTTTACAAGCTTTTTCGGTGATGGGGACTGAAATTGCGTCCAAAGTCTGACCTCACTTTCAGACGGAAGATGCTCGATCCAGTGATTTTTAGAGATCAGGGGTTGAACCACGCTAAAGAACTATCCAATGACATAGAGGAAGGGCTGAAGCGAGTTCCGCCTTCATCTTTCTCAAGCAATAGTATCGTGTCCCATTTAACGACAAAAGAAAGACGGCTCTATAAATATAAATATTTTTTAAAACTGCAAGGGAAAATGAACGATGTCAAACGCCGAGGTTTGAAGCTAAGGTCGTACGCTAGCGTACGTTGCATGTTATCCTACAACCTGAGCCGTAGTGCCTTCAATTATCCTTCGTTTTCGCATTCGTCACATTAGTTCAGATTACAATTCTTACATTTCTACTATGGCACCAAAGGCAGATAAAAAATTCTCAATACACTACAAGTTAAACATTCGCGAATCTCTGTCGCTGGATGGTATATCCGACGATGCGAATACAAGGAAGTGACAGCCTCTATTTGAGTGACAGCTTCTATTTGAGCGACAGCTTCTATTTAAATGTTAACGATCATTTCTGTCAAGCGAATCATCTCGTCGTGGTATTAGAAATTTTCAAAATCCATTTTAGAAAAATATTAACCAGGAAATTTAAAATGGTCATGTGAAAACAAGTATCATCAAAGATCTACTTTAATGTTATCAAATCTGTCTACTCAAGTGTAACACTCAGTTTGAATTGCCATGAAAAAAAGAAAAACGAGAAAAAGAAAGAAAACTGACTTATGCCGTTTTGTTTTTCGAGACTTCTCCTCCTGCCTATCATGGTCCCACGTTTCAACACAATTCACTTGAAAATGTGCTTGTATGAATAAAAAAGCTAAAATTTATCAAATTAAAACCAATCACAAGTAAATAACACGCTGTGCTTACGAAACTGGCCCTCTAAGAGAGGTGGGGCGTTTGGGATTTCCAAAGTACCAAAGGGGGGTAGGTCATACTTTTCATCATTCTTTGGTAGAAATCCTTAAAATGGTATCCATTCTATCTTATAGTATTTTTGGTTACATTGATACAAAAATTTTAGAGTTGGCAAAATTCAGCTGAAAGTGGCATTATATAGTCTTAATTGTAGCTGGGGCAAGTAAATTGCCGCTAAGCCGTTAGTGTAAAGTAGCAAGGGGTTTTTGGTTTCCGATGCATCATGATATACTTAAATAAAAAATGTATATGCCGATAAGAATGTCAGGTGGGGCGGAATACGCTCGTGATTTCTCTCAGGGAGTGGCGCCCCTTTGCCCCCCTCACCTTCGTGAGCGACACGTTGATAGTCATTTGTGATTTTGTTAATTATGCGACATTTCAGAAAGAAAAATCTGAAAAAACAAAACAAAATAAATATATACTATATTAGAATCCCTTTACTTACGTTTGTTACATGAGGTTGCAGCAACTCCAGATCGAAAGAAATCATTCTTGCATTGAACACAATTGACACAACTAAAACAGTTTTAAAAGATTTAAAAGTTTTAAAACATGGGAAGAAGATTTTATATAATATTAAATATAATATTACTGTGTACGTAAAAAGTATTTGCAACTTGCAATATGGTAATCCGTAAAATTGTCATAACTTTTCCAAATATTTCTGAAAACGATGACTAGAGGATCTCGCTCCAATTGGAACATTCATTGTTGACAATATCAACCGCCAGCCTACCATAAAAATGCTGCTGCTGCTTAAAAGCCGCACAAAAAAGGCCAAAACGATAAATGTAAAATGTCATACCCTGTTGTCGAACAATACGTATTAGCTGGGCAGGCTTTGCACTTGAAGGCTGCCTGGGTGTCAGAGTACATTCCAACAGGGCATCTACAAGAGATAAAATATATATATCATCGTGCGTCATTTGGTATTATTCAATCCTTCGTATGGGCCACAGTAAGTGATGGGTGGCATCCATGAAAACATTTGCTAGAGGTAGGGTTCAATTTAACTGTCTATGTAAATATATGTATTATTTTAAAAAAATGCGTAGTCCACAAATGCAAAGTTTTGCAGTTAATGAACCGACTACTGAAATTGCCCAATACACAAAGCCGATGGACAAAGCAATGTTCTGAACTCATTTTGTCCCTTCTGAAATATCAATATTAACAGCAAATAATAATAAGGGCACCCTATATAGGATCAATCGATAAAAATTTTCAAATCATCTCTCACTTTCAGGAGAATTCTAACATTACCCGTGTTCTA
The DNA here is from genome assembly GCA_010016065.2 of Carybdea cf. marsupialis auct. non (Linnaeus, 1758). Classification (NCBI taxonomy): domain Eukaryota; kingdom Metazoa; phylum Cnidaria; class Cubozoa; order Carybdeida; family Carybdeidae; genus Carybdea; species Carybdea cf. marsupialis auct. non (Linnaeus, 1758). The sequence goes on along the minus strand of JAAAKL020001663.1, from coordinate 21,260 downwards.
GATAGTATACCATGTTTTACAATCAAGTTAACTGAGAATCTAAGGTCTGCTCCGATACACTTGATAACTACAAAAACGTACTATAGAACTTAGAGAAAAGACGACTATTAGAGCATGTGTCCTGTGGCAACACTAAACTTGTAACCAACTTTTGTGCAAGCAAATCCTTCCTTAATTGAGTGAAAATAGGCCCAATTACCGTGCGGTAAGCATGAAAAATATTGCATTAATTGGTCTATGGTAAGTCTGCCACAAGATAAGAATTCTTCTGAAATCAAAATGACGGTCGGAAATCCTGTTATTGCCAAGAATATCAGGGTGGATCCTTTTATCACAATGGGGGCATCTTACGGGTTAATAAAATCGATAAAAAAGTGATATTCTGAAATCCGGTAATTAAAATCGAGGGCCCCAGGGAATCGAATTTCGCCCTTCCGAATGCACAGTGCGTGAGCTATTTTTACACTGTTGTTCATTAATTATCATTCCGAATATAGAACATTTGGTACATACCTATTACAAAGCGTTGTGGTTGTATTGTATTGTGAAGTCAAAAACATTCCTTTCTTGCACGGCAAACATAACAAATTATTCTTTAGATAATATCCATCATTGCAGATAACTACGAGGGGAAATGAATAATAATGATACACGTTTTAAATGGTATGATTGAGTAAGCCAAGGGAATAAATACTCTCAGATCTTTTCTGATGTTTAAACAACTTCAAACTTGCCACAGGATGTCTGAAACAAATCAAAACAAACAATTGACAACTATACACACATGAACAAAATAACACACTTTCGTAACAACAGGGACATGAAAAATAATGATACATGTTCTAAATAGTATCATTGACTAAGCCAAGAGAATAAATACTCTCAGAGCTTTTCTGATCTTTAATCAACATCAAACTTGGCACAGGACGTCTGAATCAAAATCAAAACAATTAATTGACAACTATACACACACATGAAGAAAACAACACACTTTCATAACAAGAGGGAAACGAAAAATAGCATAACCTTATCATAAATATACGAGTTCTTGAAATACAGTGTTAATAAACAATAGAAAATGCAAATGATCTATGTGTAGAAGCAGAGATCTTCATTACAGTAATCTTTTTAAGGGCTGTAATTGATGAGATATAGTCTTTCCTTTCCATTGGTAACAATCTATACTTTTGACTTTAAAGCTACTCAAAACTGATATCGACTGAAGAAAATCTAAGAATGTTGTAAGGGTACACCTAGGCTCAGAATCACATATTCTAAATAAGATAACGGCTAAGCAGAGTTTATGGTTTTCTTAGTTTAAAAATGTAACTTTAAAGGAAGTAAAGAACTTGGGATAACTACATCAATGGCAGTAAGAACAGTACATCAATACCTTGGTTACATATCGTGAAACCATGATCGGAAACTACAGCTAAAAACTGGGTAATCTCTCAATAGTGTACTTATTACTTGTTCATAGCTGCATGTCTCACATGCAAATCTCCCAATTGGAACAGTGAAACTCTTACAAAGACCGATGACTTTGAATGACTGTGTTGGAAAACGGGGGCTGAAACTTATGCATAAAATAATAAATATCAAATTGAAATACTTTGCAACCATAATGTATACATCTGCCAGTGTGTGCAACATTGCATGGTCACTCACCAAGCTTACCTACTGTGGGTAACTACACTTCCTTTAAGGTTGTATATACTTTACATCATGTTACATATAGATGAACAGAAATGTAAACATAAATGTATATTGCAAACACAATTGATACATAAAATATTCACAGACAATATCAAGATGTTGAAATTAGAATGATTTTATATACCTGGGCATCTGCCGCTGGTACTTGATCTCATGTCAATATCTTCTTGTTTTACACTGAATCTTATTGGCGAAATTCCTCTTACTCTGTTTACCATATTGCATTCAAATAAACAATCCTGTTGAATAAAACACACATAAAAAGCAGGACTAATGATATCAGAGCAAAGAACCCACCAAAGTCATTGATCAATGAATAATATGCTATAATATTTAGAAATTGTCATTAAAGCATGAAATACATAAAAATAAGGAGTAAGTGTTGCAATACTTATAACTTTGTATGCTTGTGTAAGTGCAATTAAATGTGGGTACACATGAATATTCTCATCTAAGTATGTGAATCGGTGCCTCAGTCATGTGTATATGTATCTTCACATCTTAGTATCTGCATGTGACTGTCAATGCACACTGATGTCTTTAAAGGAGTGCTTCCTAGTAGTAGCTTTTAGTGACAGAAGATCATAATCGATTTCTACATCATTTAATAAGCTCAAATGTAATGTAGTACATCTATAAAGCCTCTTATGTAGATGTTTTCTCACTCTTAAAAGTAATATGGGAAAGTAAGCCGTTGCCCTAAAATATCCAGCTCTGATTTCACTATACAAAGCTCACCTACTTCTTAGAAGCTAAATCTAAAAAACAGTGGTCTTGAATGACCATCACAGTTTACTAGTCACCAGCTAAAATTGATACAGTTAAAAGATTTTCTAGCAGTCAATTATTACTCCCTTTATTTAGAGTAAAGCTAAATTCACACTAGAAGCATCATCGAGCAGTGTGTTCCAATGTGACATATCATATATTCATTTGCTTTCGAGCCCTTCATGCTGAGTACTAGCAAGGCTAATGGAAACAAGGTTGATCTTCTGTGATGGCGCTTTGAAGTTGTTGCTTGCTTTGATTAGCATGAAGTGAAGATCAACATGAATTGGTGTGTTGTCTACATAATACCTGATGAAGATACATTTCGAAAGCTTGTCAGCTTAACCAGTTGTTGTTTTTATTTGTTTTTATACATAACATATATATATACATATTTTTTTTATTTAATCAATCAATTGAAATGTTGATTGTACATTGACTGACAACAGCCCAATTTTATTTTCATTCCATGCTTATTCATTGTCAGTACTTCAGCAAACTATCTGGATTCTATCAAAATGAAGGCTACCATACAATATCAATATACCTGATTAGTGTTGCATCTCAGAATGACTAATCTTATGTATATGTACAGTACAATATCATGTCATCTTATGACTTGATACAGTATTGTTTAACATAATGAAATCTACTTACGCTGCACAAAAATGTATTAGTCCCCTCTATTTCTAGTAGTACACCACCTCCAAATTGTTCGTTCTCAATGAATGAAGAATTCCATAATCTTATTTCACTTGATTGAAAAGTTAAAAATGCAATGCCATTGGTAATTGTATTCTTGTTAGCAAAAAGATCCACAATCTCTGCTTTTGAATTGCTAACTGATATCGTGAAGTTCTCATTTTTGATGAAATTTATGTGTCTCATTGTCATGTTAAGTGCTCCTATAATGCTCATAATGTCCTTTACTTTCTCCTGTAAGTATCCACCAGTATACGAATTGAACATGAAAAAGATTGTATCAAGTTTAATTTGCTTCACATTCTCAACAAATGAAAATGGAGCTTTACTATAAGAAATGTTTGTATTCTTTATTCTAAGCTCTGTTTTAGTGTTGCTGATTGACTTCATCACCAATATAGGATAATCTTCTTTGATGCTTGTGCAATTGTGTACAATAGATGAATCCACTATAATGCTTGATTCCTCACTAACAATATTGATAGCTGATGACCATAACATAACTCTGTTGAGTGTAACACTGGAAAACTGATAGAAATGTCTTATGTTTGTTATACTGTTGCTAATTGCTACATCATGAAATGTTAAGTTGCATGTGCTGATTAAAATATTGATTAGTATCCTTGTGGCATTTGTCCTGTGGAGAAAAAAGGTGATGAGTTAAGTGCAAAATTGATATATAATTAAATAGATTGATACAAAGATTAATGGCAAAATGTAGGGGGTCAGCAGAATACATGTAATGTAAGAAACACAATCACTATGTAAAAAATGTATTTCTCTAACATCTTACGAACATGGAGCACAATATGTTTATATATAAATGTTTATACATGTAAATAGATATACATATATATGTATTTATACATTGCACATATTATAACAAATTAGCAAGACAATCAAGCTGGAGAGATGCAAAGGTTATTGTTGCACATATTTGATGATCATGAAACTTTTGATATCATCCAGAAGTTGGAAAAGTCAACTATGGCCTTTGATATCAGGATGTTGAAGTAGATAGTCAATTTCACAAAGAGGGATGGACTTTGAAGTATGGTGATTGCTCAAAGTGTGCAGTTAAAGAAATAGATGCATTATTTAGAAGTAAGTGAATGAGATTTGTCATGCCTACAAGGGTGGCAGATTTTTTAATCATTTTTATTCAATTTAACATCCATTTAACATGCTAGCATGTGCTGGATCAATGCCCATGTTCACTCGACTTGTTATTGGAGCATGGAGGACTTCAGACCGGATGTTCTTCCTGGCATCACTTATGGACCTTACAGGGGTCCACCTATTACTTTGGGTCCCCTAAGCACAAGGCTTTAGGTCTTAATTGTTGAATGGACACTTTTTCATTAAACAACGAATTCAATACTTGAACAAAATAGGAACAAAATCTTATTGTTTTTAATTGACATACACACCACTACCCAGAAAGATTGATCTTGCCTAATATACAAGATTTACATTTGATTGTGAATTAAAGATACCATTCAGATAAAAAACTTGTCAACATATTTTAACATATTTAACGTATTTTGAGTATGATCAAAATTGAATGAAGATTCCTGGAAGAAGACCATAGCTAGCTATGGAGTGCTACACAGCCACTATACCATGATTTACAACTGCACTCCGAGTGCAGTTATAGATCATGGTATAGTGGCTGTGGGGCATGATTCGGAAAGGGCGTTAGCCAACAAGTTAGCAAACTGACCACAAACCCATGTATCTCTTGGTGTACCAGGTAGTAGCAGCACATTATTGCATTTGAAGTCTATCCAACATGATGTCTCTTATGCCATTTACCTTCTACATTCATTGCCTACCTTCCTTCCTGTCCCCTGAATGTGATCTGATTTGCTTCTCTATTGCAATTTAAGTCGAGTACGCGTGAGCTCTTGTAAACACCAGGGCTTAGATTGAACCTCAGCAACTGATTTTTGTCCTTAGCAACAGTCCACGAGTATAGCAAAGTCTTGCACGGGGACTTTATGGCTCCACATCCTGCAGTGTCTTGTCCAGTCTCTGGATCAACGTAAAAATCCAAAGAATTTCCGAGGGATATTTGTAGACCATTCATTAAAGTGAGAATCACAATAAAACTTTTATGCATAGGCATTATGTATATCCAGCATATGATACTTGAATACATATAAAATAACACGAATTTAATATCGTGAAACGGGTATCATCGCATGGTAGCTTTTAAAGTAGATATTACTCAGCTCATACTACACTGCCTGCAGCTCAGTCTACATTTGATTTCGTGGCGTTGCACTTTATTTTTACCGAAAAAGGCAGTTCGAAAAGATAACTCCACGGCTGATACGGTGTAACGTCTGTCTAGTTCTCCAGATCAGCAGTTCGTGGGGCAGCATTGCATTCATCTCCTCCCGGGCCCCTGCCGCTTTACTTGTGAGCATTTCAGGTCGGAGTAATATCACAAGCCTCACTCTGCGTCACATGTTTTGACTTGTTGTTTTCGCCTCGACATCAAAAAGAGGTGAAAACAGGAGGAATGATGCAAGGATCATCCTTGAATCGAGGAATAACCAACATTTTAAGGGCTTTTTACTGCTTTTTAAGAAATTTAATCATATCTTAATCTTATCACGAGGAATAAAACGTGGAGAATGATGATATTCTCATTTGCATAGTGTTGTGGAATAGATGAAGAGGACTTCCCAAGGCTCCACATGATAACAACGTCAAGGAGTTGTCCGTAATGGCTCTATATCAGTCCCGGAATGATGTGTGTGGGAGGCTTAGCGAAGGGTGAAAGTTCCATGTATGTAAAATACCAACCCCTGTGCACTTCAGGACGGAGTTCCAAATGACTCTTGCCAGCAGACGTTGGTCCAGATGTAACTAATATCATTTCAAAATCATAAAAAAGCCGCCATAAGAAATCTCAAAGACAGGAAAGCACCCTGGATAGACGGTATCTATGCTGAAGTGCTCAAAGGTGGCTTAGATTTATCTGCAAGAGTTCTCACTGACGTCTTTAAAGATGTATGTACCAGTAGACTGTACGAAAGCCTGATTATCAGGGTGGTAAAGAGTGGGGTCTTTCAGGAGCACGATAACTGTAGAGGGATAACATTGCCCTCTATTCATACCATAAAAGTCTTTGATAAAAGTCCTTTTAACTGATAGACTCAGAATTTGATGTCAAACTTAGAAAAGAGCAAGCTAGAAATAGAGCAAGTATTGAGGCATTGACCTCCAAAGTAAAATTAACTGGTTGGCTACATCGGACGTGGAGGTGTGACCACACATCAGGTAATCCAGGGTGCAGGTTATGATCATAAACTCTAACAAGGATATTAAAATTACTATAGGAAACAACCAATTTAGGGGTGCCCAGACGTTCAGATATCTTGGGAGAGCAATCTGTGTAAACTCAGTCGTCAAAGACGCCCCGAAAAATATTACGAAAGCGAGACTTACTGCCCATTTAGTAGTGTAAGCAGCTCAGTTTCAAAGGCAAGGTAAAGCCCTACAGCAGAAATACAAATTCTCTGCTTTACATGATCTGAATTTTTGGGAGGTGTAGGCCTAAAAAACAAGATAAAAAAAGTGGAATCTTTTCAAAATAGACTTCTTCTAAGAATAACGTGCTGTGTATTTTAGCCTGAGGAAATATCCAGTACAAATTTTGAATTTATAAACTGATATCATGCACCATCTTCTTAAGAAGAAAATGGAGAATGAAAGCAAATGTTATTCCCAAAGCCAAACCAAAATAAACCCTTAGGGTAGGAATGTGAAAACTGACTTTAAAGGCGCAAAGTATACGTGGATGATATCAAATAACTGGCTGTAGAAAACATTGGTTGAAGCAATTGGCTAAAGGAACCATTCAAAAAATACGTTCGTCCGGAGGAGGGGGAGGGACAACGGGAAACCAAACAAAAACTAGCATTTTTTACAGGGGGAGTGAGTAGTAAGAAGGGAAGAACGTTCGTTTTTGCATTTTTTCATTTTCATTTGTTATCCAACAATAGTAAGTCATATCTTGGATATTGCCACTACCAGGAAGGAAAACGTCAACATTGATGTCTGCAAACATCAATACACAACTTAATACTTTTCTTGAAGTTGAAGTCCGTAAGTTTTTATGTTTATCAATGTGTATCTGTTGTTTTTTCCCCACAACTGTACATAACTGTATCCCTTGTTTATTTTGCGATGGCGATGAAACTATTACTCGTCGCAACAATTATCAATGTGTGTCCCTTCTTTCCTTGTAAAACGTTAGAATATGTAGTGGGATAATTCTCAAATTCCCTCACTTGAACACGAGATACAGTTAAATTTTTAAATTGCTATTTCACGTTGTCTGCATGTCGAGATGTCGCTTGAGGACGCCGTGTTGATAAATGGGAATGAAAGCAAGTTTAAGAAGCTGCATGAAACTAATTTGCATAACCTTGCCATATACCATGTCTCTTCTTTCTTTTCTGCCGAAGATGTCCTTTTGTATTTTTGACAGGGGTAGGGGGTTGGAGTCATGGTAAAAGCGAAAGTTCGTAAGAGTAGTGGGTCTGGCCAAAACCAACATAGATGAACATCATATGTGAGGGGTGAAAAATGGTGAGAAAATGAGCGAACATTCATTTTTAGCGGTCCCTAAGGCCTTGTATCATTTCAAGAGATGAAGAGGATTATGGTATCGTGTGGTTAAACCACTGACACAATAGAGATTACGATTTAGACATGGTACCAGAGATGATCAATGTCAGGAACTCTGTTAGAAGTCACGGTAAGAGTCTCTATTTGATTTCAAAAGCTATAGACATATCTAAAAATGACACCTATTAACAGCATCGTATATAGGAACTTCCAAGTGAGGGTAGAACCTTAATAAAAGGTCTCATACCTGGCTTTGCATAGATTCTAGACGTCCTGACCCAATAAAATTTTGAACATTGTCCCTGCGAAATAGAGACTAAGTGCTTAGAAATATGGCAGTCTACCAGGAATGTAGGGTGCGTGCCCCTCAAGGTTCTGCAATAAGCAAAAAGTTCCCTTTTATCCACTCTTAAATCCAACACGTAGTAAAGTGTTCTGTCAGTGAAAAAGTGCCCTTTGACTGTTGTGCCTCCCCTCCAAGTTTGAGATGCTTCCTACGTCCCTGACCATCAAAGACGTATATTCTTCAAAATCAGTTAGCCAATCTAAACTCTTCGTGGCTCCATTAGGAGCACTACAACCTAATCCCTCTCTCTGAGTTAAATTCATAACCACTTTCATTAAGGCACATTTACCCCCACGCGCTCTTTTTCCTACGTGCATCATGTACTGTGTGTAGCATCTGACGAATCAAACGTCCCAGCTCACTGCCTCCGCCTGTTTTCTAAATGGGGTTAAAAATCCAATTTTGGTACTCATTGATGCATTTTTAACAGTAGGGAAAGACAAATATCACGATGTGGTTTTCTTAAGTTCGTATAACAGCAAGAGGGAAAAATAGATTAATAAAAATAAATGTCCTTTTCTATAACAGAAATATAAGCAAGTGTCCTTTTCCAAAGTTGCCACATTTTTCAAACACATGTGAACATGTACAAGTTACTTTTAACTTCCTTCCAGAGCCCCTAGTCATCAATTAGTCTCCAAACTCTTGCGATTTAGAACCCAGATCAAACGTAGCACTTATTTGGTAATGAGCAGTATGTGACGTGGCCACGTGATTTTATTTAAAAAGGCTGGAAGAATTGAAAGCATTGAAAATGGCCCAAGTAACATTCGAAGAGGTAATCACGAGAAAATCAACCTGACTCCGAGGCATATATAACACAGAGGTGCGAAATTTGGAAAGTGTCTACCACTTTATGTCTTTAGAGTTAGAGAAGTCGTTAAGGTCGATTTTCTATAATTACCATTTGATACAAACTTGGGTTATGTACAAAAAACAACTCGGAAAACGAACCTCTTATTCGGTAGTAGATCTGATTAGAAAGTTCAGCCCTTATCGTAGGGTATAAACTTCGCAGAGACATTATATTAGCCAAGACATTATATTAGCAATTTAAGCCCCACTATGCCTCATAGTTTTGGACAACAGTAAATAGTCGAGTACATTAGCTTCCTATCTTCCACCGGTGGCCATCAAGCTTCATGTAATTTGAAGGACCCCTACTCTCTGTGCTTTATTTGAGAAGTAGAATATGTTATCAACGAGAGCTTATCGTACTTCAGTTTGTAAAGTACACATAGCGATTGCGTGGGTACCGGGCCAGATTTTAGTTGCTGTCCGATCTCTTGCTTTCCTCCTATCCTTTTCAAAATTTATTTTGATAATGACTCAAGGATCTCTAGAATGTGATAGTCATCGCAAGTATATCATCTTGTCTTATTTCCATGTTATCATATACTAAAGCAAGTGTTGTGTTATTGAATGTTAATTGTTGAATAATTTGGCAAATGTAACTTGACAAATACTTTAGCCAGACTGCATTCAACCTTTAACAGTTATTCTTTATGTATAATCAACACTTAGTACTTTAGCTAAAATGGATTCCATGACGTAAAAATAGATGACTCTTTCCTAGCCTCTAGATCTCGTGTAATCGTGTAAATAACAGCGAGAAACCCTTTGGGAAAGTGATCCACCATTACTAATCATAATGTATGGTCTTCTGATTTAGAATTTAAAGTTGCATATAGATAAATTTGAACTGTCTTGTAGAGACCCACATAAGATATCTTTCACATTATTACAAAGCATAAAACGGGACTTTGGCATGGTCTTCTGATTTAGAATTTAAAGTTGCACATAGATAAATTTGAACAGTCTTGCCAAGATCCACATAAGATATCTTTCACATCATTACAAAGCATAAAACGGGACTTTGGCATGGTCTTCTGATTTAGAATTTAAAGTTGCAT
>JAAAKL020001663.1:0-11071 GCA_010016065.2 Carybdea cf. marsupialis auct. non (Linnaeus, 1758) | reverse complement strand
ATATCTTTCACATCATTACAAAGCATAAAACGGGACTTTGGCATGGTCTTCTGATTTAGAATTTAAAGTTGCATATAGATAAATTTCAACAGTCTTGCCAAGATCCACAGAAGATTCCTTTCTCATTATTACAAGGAATAAACTGGACCTTGGCATTGTCTTCTGATTTAGAATTTAAAGTTGCATATAGATAAATTTCAACAGTCTCGCAAAGATCCACAGAAGGTATCTTTCACACCTGCCTACCATTAGCATGTTTGTGAGCCATCAATTTGATGCTTCTTGTAACGCTCAATCTAGTGTATGCGCAGGTGTATTGTAGGTATGTCATTGTGTGCACCTGTTCAATTTGTGCAATATCTACTTGTGCAGTTTTTAATGATGAAACAACAGATGTTATGAGCAAATTGGAAGAATAGTTCCCAATCTGTTGACGATTCTATTCATAAAATACTAGCCATTATACCTGGTTTCAACATTACTAATTAGAAAACGCTCCGACCATTTTCATCCCATCGTATTATCAAGTAGGGAGGATTGAAGTCACCCGTCTTGAAAAGAATTTAGAGAGATGATTTAGAGAAAAATGTACCTAAAAAGGACTAGAGCTCAGTACACAAGTTTTTCTATTCTATTCTATTTCTCTGCTACTATCTGAAATTAAGCGACCTCAAAGATAAACCATACAGCTATTATCAACAAATGAATTTTTCTTTTCTAACCAGATTCTTATACAAGGGGCACGATTGGTGGGCAGTGGATGTTGTTTCATTTAAAACTGTATAACCAATAGAATAAACATAGCTGTCTCTCAAGATATACTTTCATCATGTTTGTCCATGCAATCAAATTCACTCGGGGATTAAAAACCTTCATGGCAATTCCATACCTGCTCGAGGGACGCGAACTGCAACTTTTGTATCAATAATGATTGTAAAAATAGGACTTTAAATAAACCTTTATTTCACCAACAATGTCAAGGCTTTGATCGGATTACTAACAAAATGTATTGCTTCAATTTTCCACTTTTTTATGAGAATCTACGAATTGTGTTGTCACTTTGCTACCACAAAACAGCGGGAATTTGTCCCAGCTCCTTTTCTAGCGGTTTGGTTGGCATCAAAAGAGTTGTGAGGCAAAAATGCATACTATGACAACTTCTAGCATGAACAATACTATTATAGGATATAAATCTAAATCTTGGTGGTGTGTAAAAACTGCAAAAATTAGATTGCTAAATGAAAGTATTTTACTAGCTACGTCTGAGGAACAATTGCAGGAGCTAGTAGATTGTCATGGAAAGGAATATCAATGTGTTATTTTGGCTCCAAATACTTAGAAAACAGTGTGTATGGTTATCGCTATGCAAATAGTCATTTCACAATGCAGAATCAATCTTTACTGTGTATAACTGAAACAGGTCCAACGCTTGAGATACCTCGGATCACTCGTAACGAAGCGGAGGAGATCACGTCCAAAATAACACAAGCAAAACACGACTAGTTCGTAGGATATGTTATCAGATTAGGCCAAACGAAACACGTGAATTTGTCTGGAATAATCTCTAAAAATCGTTATAAATGGAGAAGCTTGAAGTTTTTACACCAAATCAAGGCTGGGCTGGCCTTTTGTCGAAAAATATTTTTCACGCATGTTACCCAACACAATGAGTATTTCAACTTGTGAAAACCAGGCTACAGGAATATTATGAATCCACCTATGTCTTCCAAGGAGTAAAATACCGTAAAATTACCCTTATTTGTTTATCATAAGACAGGCTTAGTGTAAAACCATGTGAAACTGAGAAGTACTTGGAATTTTTCAGCCATGCCACAATGTTCTTAATAAACTATCCTATTACCAAATTGATTTCTTCATAGATTGATGCTAGCATACGAGACTACCTGTAAATGCAAGTATTGCTATATCAATATGTAAATCATCATTCTTTCCAAGAACCCTTCTAGGATGTGTGGGGCAGCTTCCCCCATTGACCCCTATCAATCCATCATCATTTATATTCCAATCGTAAGTACGACAATCAGACATTCTCTGCAGGCTTATTATTAATGCCAAAGGTAAGTAAATGAGCTAAACTCTCCCCAGTAATGCTATTTTGTCACAACAGTGGAGTAGCTGGGGTATGCTTGGTATGCTAAGCATACCATAGGAGAGGACTTCAAGGTAAAATAGCCTACCCTGGTTTTAGTCTGTCTTATAATTAAAAATAACATTGGAGTTAAAATGAATGTTCCATCATTCTATTTTCTCTTTTCACACTCGATGAATTGCTATGGATCCATCTCCCATATGGACTTCTACATGTTTTGTAAAAGTGCATCCCAGATTCCCTGGGGGAAGTGCCAGACAACGGGAATTTTTTTCATGGGGCATGCCATACAAAAATGCTCATACATGATTAGCATACCCAAGAAAGATTTCCGGGCTGCACCATAGTGTCCCAACCCTAAGAGGTCTAAACTAGAAGTTATTCTATCAAGTGCATCTTAAACTTACACCGAAACTTAAGTATCGTTATTGCTGAAGCTTGCATCTTTTTAACAACAGGTAAAGTCGGTTCCCACTAGGTGATAATTAGCGATTACTAACGACAACTAACGATAACTAACGATAATTAGCGATAACTAACGATAACTAATGATAACTAACGATAACTAACGATAACTAACAATAACTAACGATGCACTAACGATAACTAACTATAACTAACGATAACTAGCGGAAGTGTTCCATTCTGAAATCATTTCGCTAGTTATCGTTCAGTTTCATGAGCGATAACTAACGCTAACTAGCAACTGAAAATAAAAAACGTTTTGATATTCATCGGTAGCTTTTGCTCAAGATCAGAGGATGCTGATATCAAGTACACAATTTTAAGGATCTAAAATAGAAGATCATTTCATGGAAGCACAGTGTGTTGTTTGACAGAAAGATGGAGATGAAGAGAAGCACGTTCTTTAGTTTAGAAGAAAACTAGCTACTTTCTGAGGCAGTGCTAGCAGATACTTGATGATGTGGTAACATGGCCTTTAATTAAGCACTGGTCTCTGAAAGAATGTGATATTAATTCAAACTTACTTGAAATTGTATTCTCTGTCATCAGCCCGCAATTCTCTCACTAAATTCTCAAATGCACCAAGCGTTCTCTTCATTGGAAAAATGGGCGCATCCGAAAACGACGTTTCTTTTTCATTTTGACTTATTTTCTGTCCACAATGCAGAGAGCAACATCTAATCTTCCTCCTCCGAAACCATTGTGTAGCATAGGCAGAATGAGTCTTCAGTAGGGTAGACAAAAGCAGGTACATGATCGCTAGTTACAGTTAGCTGTCGCTAGTTATTGCCTAATAGGAACCGTGCTTTATAGTAGTGTCAGGGATACCTCATTGGTGATGGTATCAATCATAATGTTGTTGTTAATACTGATATCAGAAATACCGATGATTAGAAATCTAGTTAAAGAAATAGGGTGGTCTTTGTGAACGGATAATCCTTTGGATCACCATGTTTTTCTGTCCTTTTTATAAATGTCGCTACTCGAAAATTTCAGAAATTCCTAAAATGGAACTGGAGAACCAACTCCTTTTAGAATGTTTTCCTTTTGCAAAAACTTTCCAAATTTCATATCGAAATTAACTCACGTGGATGAAAGAATAGCCCTATGTACAGGTCCCACGGCTTTCTGATTTTAAACATATGATAAGTATGTTATCATTGTTCATAAAACGCTTTTTCTTTGATAAAATCAATACTAAAAAAACGTGCTTCATTTCATTTACTCTAAAATCGCTTACATCGAGAGCGAAACTGTGACTTCCTCTTTGTTTATTGACAAAAAAATTTAATACGAAACAGCGACAACATAATGGAAAGGTGTTCTAAGCACCGCTGGAATTTGACCCGGCCACATCTAATGATGTAAACAGTGCATTAAATCACTGACAAAGCCGCTCTGCTGATGATTTATACACATGTGTGAGGATCCCTTGGTTACTGTCGGGAGTGTTTATTTGCTACGTTATCTCCGTATAATGAAGGCTTTAAAACCTTGGATTGTTAAGTTCTCTTGGTTTATTTAAGTGAATATCTAAGTCTCTGAAACTTATACCAAACTGTGTTTTTAAAATAACCAATCAGAACTCGGACTGTCTCTGACAACGTTATCTCCGTATAATGACTGCTTTAAAACCTTGGATTGTTAAATTCTCTTGGTTTATTTAAGTTAATATCTACGTCTCTAAAACTTATACCAAACTGTGTTTTTCAAATAACCAATCAGAGCTCTGACTGTCGAATTGGTGTTGTTTTAACCCATCAGTGTCCGCAAAACTGAATAGTTAACCAAAAAGGATCAATGAAGAGATAGCTTCTCTTTGTCTACAAAGCAACCGTTGAAAACGTTTCAAAGCATAGTTGGGTATAAGTTTCATAGATTCCCTTTTCAATTTCATTCCCTAGCGATTTTATGCTCTGAGGAGTGTCAGACGAAAAAAGCTTTTAAGTATTAAAATGAATTCGCTATTTGGTGCAGTATTATCGTTCTGTACCATCAGCAAACTTTTCGAATACGTACATATATACAAACATACATGCATACCTCCTGAGGGACATGCATGCAAACATATTTGATTAAGTTACTCTGTGATTCCTGATACTCGTGTCGTCCAGACTTTCACTGAATGACATAAAAGTAAGGTGTGGCTTTTAGAGTGGTAAAAGTTGCAATACATGAGATGCAAAGTAAAAGCAATTGCATACATATTATTTCCACTGGAAGGCAAATTTAATACTAAATACCTTTATAACATTATAGAACAGTGTCTGTGGTCATGAAAAGTATACAACTTGTTTACTGTATCTCGATTTTCATCAGGTTTCCTCTCGTTACCTTCCTCATCTGCATACAAAAATTTCGATTAGCCGGTAAAAATGAGTTCTTGCGGTACCACTTTTCGTCAATTCTTTAGTGCCACTTGATCAACGATCTTACATCAGGGTTATCGGTTACGGCCTTTACACAAGACTATAAAGAAATAAGGTGCGAGTAAAAGAGATGATGTGGGAAATCTCATTAATAATTGAAATGTGTCATAAGCCATTCAAAATTAATACTGTTCAGTTTGATGAACCGTTCTAATGGATGCAAGGTTTTGTTAAGTTCTAAACCTTGACCTTTATCTGCTGACTACAGATTGTGTATGGTATGGTCTTTTGCAAATTACTCGTTGTCTAGTAATTTCAGATGCTCGCTTCTAAATCCACCGACATGACAGGATCACAGAACGATACTTTGACTTTTTTTGTACATATGAGTACCATGACTAATCAAGTCTGCATTTCATAGAGTAAACACATTGTAGTAAATTGAATGTGTCTTGTTACTACGAAGTGCCAAAGATGGGACCATGGAAATAAGGCTAATGAGACCTTTTCATGTTATCCCTACCATTTTAAATTGGAGGTGTTTTGTATTAAAAGTAGGTTTATCTTTTGACATATTATTGTAACTGTTTTAGCTTAGTCAATGTTATTATAATGGACATTTTTAAACTATTTTTGATTTTCGTGGCAAATACATACATGCATACATACATACATACATTCATACAAACATTCATATATACAAACATACATAGATACATACATGTTGATTGCTCCATCTTTTCCCATGATTGCCGTCTCTCCTCGAGCATCTTCACAAACATCACATTTCCAAGACTGTTGGCCAGCAATCACATACATACATACATCCGATACAAAACTTCTTTTCTAATTACAACGCTATTGGAACGTTCAAAAATAAGTTATTCCTTTCCCCTTGACAGTATCAGTGACCACGTACTTTACGCCAAATCGTCTGGTAATATTTGACTCAAGAAATACGATTAGACTAGAGACAGCAGATGATACTGTTTCTGATCGTGGTAAGTATGAATTTTGATGTTGACCATGATAATGATGATAGGGATGGTGATGTCAGCGAAAGTGGTGATGATACTGGTAGCTATTGTCATGATGACAATAATATAGAGGAGGAGGAAGAGCAGAACAAAGAAAAAGAAATCGTTGAAGAAATGTAGTGATACTAGACATAGAAGATACAGAAGCATGATAACGATGACAGCGATCATGATGATGATGATAATAATTGCCGTAATGGTAGTGGTAATGGAGGCACTCGTGGTGGTGATAATGGATATGGCGCCCATGAAGGCAGTGAAGATGATGAAGATGACGAGAAGTAACTCTCCCACTTACTTCGAGAACTTTATGTATCTCTCAAGTACGTTTATGGCAAAACAGTGCGACACAGCTGAGCTTTCCTAACATGATTAAAATTAATCTAATAGGCTTCTACAAATTTTCATTCCCCATTTGTAGTGTATCGCAGAGTAGTATGAAGAAAGCACGCAGTATGTACGATATACTGACACAGAACCAACTTCTTTGACAATACGAACATATTTATACACGAGGTCACGTGACATTATGACTAACTACAGAAACTAGTTACCAGGTTACTACACCATTTCTCTTAAATGATGGTATTTGTGAACGCGTAGCCTTAAAAGAAGTCTACAAAACGTTTCGATGGGCTCAAAGAAAGCTCTTCGACGACTCGGTCATACACTCTCTTTACATATATCTCGTGATCCACAAAAAGTTTGGAGATTGGGGATGAAGTGACGTTGTTGGCGTCGTTTCTCAGCTAGGTTGGCTATTTGGTCTCCTGCCTGCACTTTTCATTACACAGTGCTTTCACGCCAGGATTTGCGGTCAGCGGTATTCTTTTACCACTCCTAGTCAAGGCCACGCATCTAGTGTCCTCTTTTGGGTAGAATTTTCAACAATTGTTTAGAGGATATCTGGACCTTTATTCTTTTGCATGTTTACTAAAGAGCAGCTGTTTTGAGATGAGATCGTCACCAATTCTGCAATCGTGACCTTATCAACGTAAGTGGCTAGTTCTCACTGTTATTTCGACAGTGGTGTACTGTACTCTCTGTAGAGCGTCGGTTTTGGTGATATGTAGGTTCCCTTTTATGTTTGCGAGACGGTGAAGAGAGGTCTTATGAAACATTTTGACCATGTACAGATGTTTTGCAAGGTAGGCAGATCAACTAACTTGTACGTGGAGCGTGTTGCCGTGTGGTCTAAAAGCTTGCTTTGAAAACCACCAACCCGGGTTCGATTCCAGCTCTGGGAAGCTCTGACAACTTCTCTTTACCATAGTCACGGGGCCCTCCCAGTCTATGTGATGGAAAGAAGGGAGACGGAAACTCAAGAAGCCCGTCGGATGTACGTGTGTTTGGATAGCCCAGCCTTGTCACACATGTGTCACGCTGAACATGCTTGAAGAACACATCAAGGGTACAAGTGACTGTGGTCTACTCAGCCACTTTCACTCTAATTCACAGTGTTGGTTGCTCAGCTGATCGAACAGTTAAGCTCTCATACACAGCAAGCTTTGGATTGACACATAGGCAAGGTCGGTACAGGCATCGAGTTCATATGGAGTTGTAGGTATAGGAAAAAATAACTATTCTTGTCTTGATTTCTGGCTGAACCTTACTGATCTGTAAGACCACCTCACAGATGTTCAAGTTGGTGTACGCTTTTTAACACACCCTGTATTATTCCTCGTGGATCACGGCATTGGATGTTTTAAACATCGGCTATAGTCTTGCAGATGGTAACAACCAGATCTCTACAGAAGTTATTTACTGGTCTTGGTACATTCTAGAGTTGTTCACGACACGTTGTTGCATTCATTGAGTTTTTTGCATATAGGAAATCACATAGTCGGGCTAATGTTGTTAAATTTGCTTTAAGACGGCAAAGATTGTACTCGTTAAATCTAGGTTGTGACAGATATCAATTCCGAACTCAGGCATTGACTGTTTAGCCCTGCAAAGGACGTAAGCAGAGAAGGAAACAAACAGTGCAGGAGGCGGCTCTCCGACAACTTGATCACACGCCCCCTTGATATACATAAGCTGTAATGTATTCTGTACAGTAAATTAAGAGAAACCACATTGTTTTCGTCACGTTACACTTACTTCAATTACAGGTGCTTCTGTTTATTAGGACCTGACAATTTCTTTCAAATTGGTTTATAATAAATAGACTTGTTACCTGTTGCTGCATAATGTAATTTTTCTCTTTTTTGAATGGGTGAATAATGCTTAATAATCTGCAGCCTAGGGTGTGAAAGTGGATTAATTTCTCAATGTAAGACAATTTAAAAGAAATATTTACACTCTTGTCTCCCATGCAAAATAGTAATTACAAGCACTAAAACACAGGAAACCTGGAAGCCTAAATTTAGTGCTCATACTATGTTAGATATACTGATTCTAAAAAAGACTGGATCTAGCAATCCCATTGTTTTCAACAGCGAAAAAGTGTGGTTGCGAATACTAGTCTCCAGAAGTTTAAATAGCGTGAGAAGGTCTGCCATGTTACGTAACATTGTTTAAAAGCTTTGCTTGATGGGGACTGAAATGGCTTCCGACGACTGAGACGGAATATGCTCCATCCAGTGTTTTTTAGACATCAGTGACTAAATATCGTTGAATGTCACTCCCCGGGTCGATAATGGTATATTCTAAAGCTCAAAATTAGTATACATCGGTATACTAGTATATCAATATAGCCAAAAATGAATATCGTGCCTGACATTGATGACTACAGATAATCTCGATATAACTTACAGACCGTGATTCATTTGTTTTGTGTAGCATGCAATGGGTAGTGACTTCTTAAGGGCCATTGCACCATTCTTTACATCACAGTATCCCAAAATTTAGAAACGGCTTAATTTAAAATAAGAGAGTTTAACATTAGGACTATTAACATGTCATCATCGTCAGAAAATAAGGAAGTGTTTTGAGCAGCTTTCCAAATATCCTGGGGGCAAACCCCGCACAGTCTAGGGCCCGTCACAATTGGGGCCCCTTTTCCAGTACAAATTTTTGGCAAGTGCTAACGGAGTAATATAATAAAAACTCATCTAGAGGTATTACTGCAACGGGAAAATTTCGGAATACAAAGATCTTCATTATTGCCATTGCTGAAAATTTAGCTATCGCTTAAATACAGCTGACTTGTTAGTCTCAATTAAGCCTCCCTTTTCTGGAAACATTTTGTTAGCGGTAGATTTTTTGAGGGAGAAAAAAATTTTGTCCTCTCTCTCTTCGAAATATTGTGCCTGTTTCCCCGTAGATTTGATATATTACTTATATATCCTATTAATTTCTGCACCAGCATAATTGTTTGTTCTTCTCGCAAAAATAAAACAAATAATGCTCCTTTTTTCGTTTCGCAAAACGTCAGTGGAAGGCTCTGCTGCGATACAGAAAGTTGCTTCATCTCAAATTCAGAAGGAGGCCAAAAATTACTTACAAAGTAGAGAGAGAGTTTCTTCTAATACAGGAGATATATCTCGAAATACAATCATATCTTCATACTGCACTTATGTCTAATCCCTTCCTCTCCAGAGGAAATTGCCAGTATTCATGGATCATCTCTAAGTTGCTATTTTTGCTTACTAAGGAGTAGCATATCTTTGCGACATCTGGGAATAGAAGAATCTTCCTAGCTCAACCGCTGAAAGGCAACGTGCATAATTTCTTTACCCTGCAGCATTGACAAAGAGGTAAGTAGGTCCCAGTTTCCTTAAAGCTTTGAGACTGGATTATTAGGCAATTGTGCTCCAGAAACATCTTGGACCATGAAACTTGTACCTTAATACAAAAAAAGAAAATCAACAATAAAGAGCATACTTCATACTTAGAGCAAAATGTAATTTAATAGAGAAACAAAAAGCTTATGATTAGGGGCTTATTGTTTAAGAATTGCTCTGTAATTCAGCATAATCCTCCAACTCCAGTAAAGATATGCTAAAGCAGAATGCGGAGAGAAAGAGTGATGTCGCGATTTTGAAAATGGAAATTATGGAAAAGATTCTCAATTTTCATGTTACCCTTTTATTAAGAACGTCAATGGCCAAAATTGAGAGTATTTCCCTTTCCAAACACCGAGATGTCAGCTTTCAGAGTATTTATATCTCTCTAACAAACCTTATTTATTTGATACTGGTTCCTAACGTAAGGAACCAAGGAATATTAACAGAGTTTTGACCAGAAATTCAAACTACAGGTCTGATATTTTGCGAAACAGCCTATTCCACGGTTACCTTTAGATATCTGGAGTCAAATCTTATCATTTCCAAAACTTTTGATTTGTGACGTTATCCCTTTCCCTCTTCGTTACCCTGACAGGACCTGACAAAGGAGGATGGATCCGTTCGAGTACAACGTTGATGCAAGGGAAACAGAGCAGTAGGAAGATGTCAGGATGTTTTTCAGACCATGCAAATTCCCATTGGCCTACAGCTTTTACCACTTCTTCAAAAGGAGACTTTTAAATCAAAAGTATTTCGGGGCCGAAACTCATCCCTTAAGCTCAGAAATCCAATCAAACTTTTAAAAGAAAACCGCTGTTATATCATCTGGAATAGTGGCTTTAAACCGGTTGAGCACGTCCCATCGATGGGATGTGGAGAAATTTTAGGGGTTATTCAATAGAGTTGGGTACATTTGAAGGGCTAAATCGTCAGGTTTGGTACTATATATATAGATCTATATAAGACACATTGAGAGTTTAAATACTCGCTAGAAAGCACAATTTTATTAATGGCACAAGATATATAGGTAGACAGATATTATTGGTTTGAAGTGCGTCACACCACATCATTTATTGTTGTTCTATCCATGCCGATTTCGGAATTTTGCACTCTTATAGCTCTGTTTTTATATAGTCTCAACGTCAATAGTCGTCTTGTTCTAAATTCTGGTGTTAGTGTAAACAAATTCGAACTTTAATGTAACCCGTAAGGTGAAATAGGTTTAGCCAAAACTCAAGGGAATAACAGAAATATGTATATTTATATATATATATATATATACATGTATCTCCGAAAAGTTTGTTGATGGTGTACAATCTGCTTCTTTTACGACGTTTTAACATCGTTATCTTCATCAGTTTC
>JAAAKL020001662.1:0-29659 GCA_010016065.2 Carybdea cf. marsupialis auct. non (Linnaeus, 1758) | reverse complement strand
ATATAAATTGGCCCTTATCTGCGTTATCTTATCTATGAAGAAATCCGCAAAGTCATTTGCAAGGCTTTCCTTCGACTTCGACTCAGGACCTTACTGACAATTAGTTATTGACAACTGACAATTATTAGACAATTAGCAACTAGATAAAAGACGATACAGAGATACGATCAAGAAAAGAAGATGATAGAAACAAGAGCAACTAGGGAAATGATCCCAGGAAAGACAGTCCTCTACCGTCCGCACAGGGCCATTTCAAGAGGAAGAAATGTAACAATTTAAATCCTCATCTTCGATCCAAGAGTTCTTCTCGTGACCATATGCGTCACGATAAGAAGAGAAGTGAAACATAAAGAGAAATATGAACTTGCATATCAAATCCGATCAATACAAAGGAACATTTTGGGTTTATATATGTAAGCTCAATTATTGTTGTAGTCGAAGTTATGATTTTTCAATTATCAAGAATGAGTAGGACGAATAATATGATATTTTCAAATCTTGTAGCTTCGCGCTTATTCATTCGCGTAGGCCTTTAGCGACGTCGTAGCAAGTGAGGTATGTCAAAAATAACTTGATGTATTTCAGTGGAGAAGCAATGTACATTGAAGGGGTAGAATAAGTTGAAAAGACGTTTTGTATAGATGCTTGAGAAAATTCATTGTAAACCGAGAGTGTTGTGCCAGCTTTTCTGTGGACTACTTTAGCATACTTGAGCAGGCACGCTCAGAATACCACCTCAAGGTTTCAAAAGCAGTCTATATTAAGATGTTTCGAACGGAGCTTTGCCGCTAAAAAAACTTTGTGCTTGATGTTCGCTTGTGTCAGTGTTTCCTAGTCCGTCCGTGTAATTGACCAATAGTATTCGTTGCTAACACCTTTTTGACCCATTTTTGTTGTCTTCATGACGTTGTGGTTCTGATGAGAGTCATTCGACTAAAGCTTTTCAGCCATAATCAATACGTTGTCTCTTCAAGTCTATACATAGTTTCTGTACAACCAACAATGGATATGAATAATATTGATATGAAAATAATGGCCTTAGAAGCTATTATAAAATGGCCATGCAAAACTATTCAACGCTACTTCTGTAATGAGCACGTACCGTCACCTTATTGAAGAATTCAGGGCAAGCCCAAAAGTGGGAACGTATGCAGCACAACAAGCCCAAAGCCAAAAAAGTAAATGCGTAATTTCGACACCCACTAGCGCAAAAAATTAAAAGCAGGGCAATTAACAGAATGTACTTTTAATATGGCATCGTCGTTCAGTCTCTTAATGGCCCTTAAGAAAAGCAGCAATGCTTTGTGCGATCAAGACATTACGTTGACCGTAAGCAAAGAAAGGTCTCCCTTGCTTTCTCTTACATTTCTCTACACTGCCTTCTAGCTGCAGGTAAGGCGGTAGAAAAGTACATGATTGACGGAGAAACTACGTAACATAGAATTTAGTTTAAAGACAGGGCATCCAAATGTCGTTGAAAAAGTTACCAGTGATGATCCAAGTGTGTGACGACATTTTCATCTCACAGTAGATCCTGACAAAGATAGGAATCTGCTAACTGGTGCCAATTGTTAGGATGGGTCAAATTCAGCAATTTTTTAGACAGGGTTAAGCTTCCTCACCTAAAGGTGCAGGCCTACATCACTTCCAACATTTATACTTCCACATGAAGTGAATCAGAATAAAAGAATCTCCTCATGCGTCTTTGTAAACAAATACAAAAGGCCATGCATAAGCGGGACTCTAATTGGGAGGTATTTTTTATTCCCCGTGAATTTACTATCCTAATTTTACCGACTGAATAGGGCCTTTGCATACGTAAAGCAGTCCTTTATAATTCAGTTCACAATAATGCCTTCCTATAGATTGGGCTTCAGATTTCTGGACATTCAAAATTTGAACTTTGACATTCGAAAAATGAAAAATATAGACTGATGCGTGAGTAGTGAAATGTTGGGCGATGGACACATGATGGCAGGAATAACATCTGGACAGCGAAGGCTAAATTGTAAAATAGTCTTGGTAAGTACAAGAAATAAAAAGAAACTGATAGCTGGCCGTCTTGTATCTTTTTGAATATCTCAAGAACTATACAACATGGCTTATACTGGCGATAACTTTCCAAGAAGTTAAAAGAGATCTCCTTTACGGTTGTTTCGGTTATAAGTACGTCGATGATATCACCCAGGCGCATGGAGAAAATTTCTTTTCTTTATCAGCTGTAACAGATCAAAGGCGTGACCTTACAAACAGCTTGGTCATGCTAGTGCATACTTTACCGGCATATTTGGGGATCTCTTAGCGGGAATACGAATAAGGGAAATATTTAGTTACTGTCGAGTTACGCAGATTCCAACTTGAAATAGTTAACTGTACCGGGAATTTCAGTTGATTAGGATCTAGCTAAAAGCATGGAAAACTTTCGGACAACACAAGCGCTGACAAGTTGAGGTGTGAAAACATGTTCAGGTATTAGACCATTAATTTTCGTGGCCTTTTTCATAAACCAATAAAAGGTGCTAAGATAGGAACAGTTTAATTATAATCACGAGAATATGCGCGAACATGTAAAGAATACAAACTGGAATTGAGTGCACGAGGCTAGTAACCTTAACTCAGCCGCGAGAATAAATAACAAAAAACTCTCGGGAACTCTCTAGAAACACGGACCAACTATTGTCAAAACTGTAAATGGCAGGCTCTGCAAATTGCTACAAACCGATTTAAGGAGACTGATGCACTTTCTAGACAAACTGCTCACCAAGAGAAAATGACAGGGCTGCATACGAAGTCTTACTTAATAGATGCAACGCTCAGATCAAAATGGTCATAAAGAATTACCAAATATCGCTAATAACTGAACACGAGGCTACCCACTGCAAATATTGGGACATAATTAAAGCCATTTTTCCAAGCATGGTAAAAATATTGACGGAATAGTAAAGGACCAAAAAGAACTCAAACCATCAACAATATTAAAATGCTAGCATTTCCCGACGTCAACTTTCCATAAAGACCAGTAAAAAAACAGCGCCGTCTTAAAAAGTTTCATATGGGCTTATATTTCAAAAGTATTTATTGAAAAGGAGTTGAGTTCAATCAAACGACAAGAAGCAACAGGCTTAGATCAACTCCAGAAGGACCATCGTACAGCATATCATCAACCTTTCCATAACAATATCAATTGTTCCAACTTTGTGAAAGAGCATCTTCAAAGGGATATTCTATAACTGGAAACTAACAACCAATGTCCCTTTTGCTCATAGTTATGAAAATTTTAGAGCTTTCTCTATGAGCTTTTTCATAACTATGAGCAAAAGGGACATTGGTTGGTAGTTTCCAGTTATGGAATATCCCTTTAAAGATGCTCTTTCACAAAGTTGGAACAACAGTGTATAAGACTTTCATAGATTCCCTGGAGCACTAATTAATGCGGGGTAATATGGATTTTGCAGGAAACATTCCACAAATATGACAGCAGTTCATTGTGTCAAGGTATAAGATGCCGTATTGACTGGGGTAAACTTATTGAAGTTGCACCTTTAAACCTAACTCAAACTTTTTATATAATCAGTCGTAATAATCAACTATCAAAGCTCTTGTTTGTAGGAAGTCAAGATAGAAATTTTCTTCTGGTTCACCGGCTATCTCGTTAGTAGATCACAGCGAATTGATATAAATGGAACGGAATCAAGAACCGAGCCCATGGTGAGTGGGGTACCAAAAGGCTTAATCTTAGAACCTATCCTTTTTATTTTGTTTTACAACGACTAGAATACCATAGCGCACCTTTCAGAACTATTCATGCATGCTGATGATACCGTCGTAAAGATCTGAAGCAAACTGAGAGAGTTGTAACCCAGGATTTCATAGCCATAACAAATTATTGCAGTGAAAATGCGCTCATCATTAACAACAAGAAGGGGGAAAAAGTGATGTTGTAAAGAATAGAAAAGAAATAAGTACCAAAACGTCCTTGAAAACAGCAAGAGATCATTCACGAAGGTTCAACAATAAACTATGTCAGGAAAAGTAAGTACCTGGTCTAACTGTAGACGGTCGATTGACAATGTCAGACATTTGTGACCGTAGAGAGAATTGTGCCAGTTCACGTTTACGTCTCTTGGATCCTATACAACCCTATGTCACATAGCAGCTCGTCTCACAAAGTAAAGTACATCGATTACACCACTGTTTACATATTACTCGATACTTCATACGAGCCACACAAACACCCGAGTCTACTACAACGTTTAGAAAGGCGAGCAAAGCAAATCATTCCTCGGTAGCAAGTCCACAAAATCTACCATTAAATTAAGCGCGAATGAACCATAATGGTCAAGAAATGTCTGAACAATGACTTGGCTGTGAACTACTCAACAGATACTTTAAACTAAACGACCATGGACTGGACGCAAGAAATAGAAACTACCTCGTCAAATACACCAAGTAAAATTAGCAACTGCAGAACTTGGGCTCTTCTACAATTGAGTTATTCTTCATAATTCATTACCACATAACCAATTAGAATAATGTCAAGCACACATAATTTTAAGAGAAGGGTTTAAAGTAGTCCTTTTCCATCTAGAAGCTTTGTTGATTTATTGTTATTTTTCATCGTTCACCAAAGTTCAAGTTTCCTATGCAGTCTTTTAGTTAGCATATTATTCGCAATCTTTAACCCTTTCTGGCTTTTTAAACACTTTCAATATTGACAGATTTTAACTCTTCAAATTTTTAGAGAAAAAGACGAACTGTAATAGTAGTCAAATTGTAAAACTGCACGACATAGCGAATTCATTTTGTACTAAAAAGCTTTTTCCATCTGACAAGACAAATTCTTTTTGTCTTCTCATTGGGCCTTTTCGGTTAACCATTCAGCCTCAAGGACACTGATTGGTCAAAACAACACCAAGCTGGCAGTCAGAATTCTGATTGGCTGCCTTTTAAAACACAGTTAGGTAAATAATTTCGTTGATTCCCTTTTCGGTTATTTTCTGACGAATCGTACTCTGAGGAATGTCAGACGACAAGAGCTTTCTAGTACAAAATGAATTCGCTATTTCGTGCAGTTTTATTATTCTGTGCCATCAACAAACTTAGCTAAATTGTATGTGTAGAACGCAGCATAGATACTGACAAAATTCCCCACTCTGTAAATATATTTAGAAAACAAAAATAAAATAAATAAAATTTACTACAGTTTGAAAAGTTAACATTTGATCCCAAGTAAATTGAAGGCTGCTTGAAGCACTTTGTCATTCATATTTTCCACTATACTTCAGGATTTACACTATTCACTTAAAAGTTCCAAATATTGGTTTACATTCATTGGTTGGGATGTACACAGAGACCATACACCTATAACGTTGATACAATTTACAATGAGCAATCGTTTCTTACAGTATGCTTTTTAACAATAGGTTATACTGTGCGATGACAATAGTCCTTTCTTTCACCCTGTTCAAGGCCAAAGACACTACTAGTTACTTTTCCTCTTCGGATGGCAATCTATTCATGCTTGCAGTCCCCTCTCTGCCCGATCTCTCAAAACAAAGTTTTCCTACTTCACAAAAGTACATGATAGAGCACAGTACCTCCGGGATCGTTGCAGGCAAGCTAAGGGTCGGTTTGAACTCATGACCCTCGGACTATGAGTCTATGAATCTAAACAAGCGAAAACGCATACTTTGACATCCACGACCGTTCATAAATAGGTCACTATCATTTGGTCACTCACATGCGACATCATATTGTTTTAAAGCACTCTACGATAGAATGAACTTTTTACAGACGTAACAACTCACGCGGATTTTCATTACGTCACTCGGATTATCCGAATATCACCTGGATTTTTGTTCATCACCGGGCACACAAGAAAAAAACAAAAGTCAACAGGGATTTCAAATTTCAAACTATTTCCAAATGACGAGGCATCATATTCCTATTACACCGGTATTTTTCTTCAGAAACTTGGCCGATTTGACCACATTTTGTATTAAGGGGAATCCAAAATCAAGGAAAATTTCTTAGCCGACGACTCTCTATCACAGCCCCAACTGGGGATCTCAGATCGCGCCCTAAGCTCCTCACAATTCAATTGTACACAATTCTCAATCGTGATCTTTTAAAATCTCGCTTGGCATCTCTATTTGTGGCACGTCTTCGACATTCAGTCAATGCCCAACTAGCTTAGATTAGAGAACAGACCATGCTGGACAGGTTACTCAATCTCTCGATTTTTGACATCCTTATGTTCTGCTATATACAATCTACAGTTGTAGTAAATTTAAACGCCTAAATGCAGAGGGAGAATGCAGACTGCTCTGATGAATTACTTTTAATAAAAACAGCAAATGTTCATTCGCAACAGCCTGACCACTTCCCTTTGCCTTAAAAGACCGATGGCGTCGATACGACAGGATCTGAGTGACTGTGGATGCCGGTTTGATTGATTGTTTACGTGTTTTCAGGACATTGTTAGGCTTGTTCATACTGAACATCCCTGTGAAGTACGCGAATAAAGCGATTTACTGTGGTTCACAACGAGTTTTTTATGTTAATTCACAGCAGATTTAGCATACGTAATCAAAATATAAGTCGTAAAAACAAACGGGAGACTCGTCTAGCAAGATCAAACTCGCCATAGTAGCACAGCTCTACTGGTATCCATTTTGCATCTGATGTAAAACAACTTGTCACAAAGTCAACAAAAGTTTCAGTATCATTGAGCCTTACCTTTTACGTGAAAGGGAGCTTCAATACCAAATCAGGTCAGCTCGTCGTAAAGATATGATGAAACTCCTCTCGAGTGTAACCCTGTAAACCCATAAAAGCATGTTATAAGTTAATTCCTTTACACAATTCGAGTAGTATGTCAAGTCATGGAAAGCTTCTCTTATTGTTTCCTCATCCAAACACCGAAAAAGTTTAATTAAAAATTCTTGTCAAAAGCTGACAATTAAAGATATACATTTGTATCAAGACGTGTTACGGAACAATTACGTGTACCAACACGGGAAATCGTGACACTTTGGATATTGTATAGGAAACAGTGAGGTGGATTCTACTTTCTGAGAAAAGTCACCCAAGGGCAGAATTGTTTACATGTGATTTTGACCCGACTTGCCCCCCTGTGAGGAGTCATTTGTTACCATCAATCCTTACTCGAGACCAAACAGCAGATATTCTATTTAAATTTTCTATGCTCTGTATTGTAAACCTACTCAAGAAATTCGTCACGCTCTTACGAGGCGAGAGTGACGAACGTATAATAAATACCCTTTGTCAGGTGTTTGTGATTTTGGTTCCGCTAGGTAAGACTAAGTACCGTTGATTTTCTCTACTTACCGATGCCATAAATAATGTCTTTAGCTACATTATCATCATTGAGCCCATTATCATCATGCTTCTCTTTAGCATCATTGTCATCATAGTTGTCGTCATCGTTGCTCTTCAAAGTACCACCATAATCGGCACCATCATAAGTGCCACGACGGGAGGCAGCTTTCTGACAGCTCTGGTACTGGACATGAATCTGACAGCTCTCACACTGGGCATAAACCTGACAGCTCTGGCACCGGACATAAATCTGACAGCTCTCGCACTGGGCATAAACCTGACAGCTCTGGCACCGGACATAAATCTGACAGCTCTGGCAATGGACATGAATCTGACAGCTCTCGCACTGGGCATAAACCTGACAGCTCTGGCACCGGACATAAATCTGGCAGGAAAGGCTTGAACCCTTTATGAAACATCAACAAGTCGTGTAGAACGCTCTTTCCAAAAAACACAAAACGAAAGTGATTTCTGACCACAAGAGGTCAATGTCATGTATTCAGAGTACTGTGGATTCCCTACTAGGAATGTGATGAACCCATTTTTAGTATGTCACGCTCTTACTGGCAAAATGAACGTAGAAAATATTTTCATGGCGTTGATTTATATAGCATTAAAGGATCATTGGAGAGAACGGGGCAGGGAGAAAGACATCAGACAACAGCGATCTAGGATGGATAAGATAATGCTAAAGAGTACATACGACGAAGGGATGAGGCGATTATCGTTTTAAACTGGTCAGCGGCTACGTGGAGCTAAAGATAATAGGTCTAATTGTCTTGGATTGAAAATAATCCTCAACTCCTACGACAAGCAAACATATAAACATATTGACTTCCTTCAATGAAATTTTAACACTCATTTATCACTACTGGAAATTTTAAATTTTGATCAAATGTATAGCTAGGACTACTTAAAACAATGTAATTATTAAAATTCTCAGGCATAATTCAGGATTTACTCCACTTGTAATTATAAATTTTGATCAAATGTATGGCTAGGACTACTTGAAACAATGTAATTATTAAAATTCTCAGGCATAATTCAGGATTTACTCCATTTGTAAAAATTTTGTTGTAGCCCATTTTGCCGGACTTTGAACAAGGTCCAGACACTTGTGACGTCCATGAAAAAAGCCGAAATATCCTACCCCGTTGTCAAGATATACAATACATCCAATCATATGATGGTAATAGTAGAATTGTTTCAAGACAATAGACAGTAGACATTAATACCCCCTCATCACCACCACCACCCCCTCCCCGTTCCAATCTTCCATGCATCGTGCCTACTCGCTAAGTAGCCTGAGTTTGGAATAAAAGGGTCAACTGTATATTGATTAATGATTGACGACAATGTGCGGAGTACCAAAAAGAAGAAGTCATGCATTAATTCTCCTGCCATTTGATCATAACTGTTCTACTACCCAATTAGAGAATCTGTAACACTTAGAGCAAAGTAGTATGGTCCATTTACGACTTGCCATATCCGTTAAGAAGAAGTAGAGAAACATGGCAAAGAGGCACATTCAAATGGAGTATAAAGTGGAAAGTCAGATCCACACATTGAAGCTGTCATAAATAGACCATAAATGATAATACAGGGCAATTAAATTTACAAGGGACACAAACCACAGACAAATGACAGTAGAGTGACACAAAAAGGGAAACTGTAATATAGACAAGGTCTTGTAAATTGCAGGAAGTAACGGTTTCATTTAGCTACACGATTTCGCCAGACACTGGTCACAGCAATCACCTAAAGCTACGGCACCTTCTACAAGAATTTACAGGAAATCAAAGGATTCAAAAATGTTCTTGCAAGTAATACCATTAATGAGTGACACCCTTTTTGTCACTTACATTATTGTACAGCCAGTAAGTTCTAAACAAATTCAATTTGTCGCCAAAGTACAGCTTTCTATGTTTTCATAAATGCAGCTTCCAGAACGGCAATATTTGGCTGACAACGCCCTCTTACTAATTGTACTCTAGGGGCATCCTCCTGACATCTGCCAGCACAAGTCGGTTTTTCAATCTAATGTTGGACGATCATTGAGTCATCTTTGAGAAAAACGAAGTTAGTTTAAAAACACGATTAGGTTAGATTCTCGACACCGTATTCTGTTTGCTTATGACGGCGGACACACGCTGTAAGATTCTGTCTGGGACTCTCTGCGACGTACGTCCCAAGTTCTCGCTTTCACCGCAGCATGTGAAGTTTTAAACCAATGAACGCTTTTGGGTCACTAGAATTGCACCCTTTCGGGTTACAAGCAACAATCTTTGGTAAGCTACTAAGAACAAAGTTTCACCGCGAGGAACAATTTAGTCATGGTTGTAATTATCCTCTTTTCTGGTTTCAATGAAACAATATAAATCGGCGGAAGTCGTAGAGAGACTGGGTATTACGTTGGTCAGTATTATCTATCAGACGATAAAGCAGCAATTGTGTTTAAAATAACAACATCGATAACATTATCCGTGTACCCAATTTCTAGAAATATAGTTGTATTGATTGATAAATCGTCAACGATTTTAATTTTATAATTTATGACAAAAATGTGCTGAACTAGGGAAGCAATAACACCAGTTTTTCGCGTTCCAGGGTAAAATGAGTCCCATCGACAATATGGTTCCGTAAAGGGCAGTTCTCTGTTAATGCAAGGGAGAAACAAGACTTGTTTTATTAGCTGAACCAAACAAGGAAAGGTCAGGACTGCTGTTATGCTCCTATTCGTACGTAAAAGTAA
The DNA here is from genome assembly GCA_010016065.2 of Carybdea cf. marsupialis auct. non (Linnaeus, 1758). Lineage (NCBI taxonomy): Eukaryota > Metazoa > Cnidaria > Cubozoa > Carybdeida > Carybdeidae > Carybdea > Carybdea cf. marsupialis auct. non (Linnaeus, 1758). Next base: position 19,566 of record JAAAKL020001662.1, on the reverse strand, counting down.
AGGCAGGACGAGCTCAATGAGTTTGAAAGAAATTGCTCAAATTCCTGTAGCTTTACGAAAGCTGCAAAAGTAACGTTGACAGCGGACGAATACTTTCTCAAACATGTGAGGTCGTGAGGATTCAGAAGGCCTAATCCAATCGTAAATTTCAGGGGGTGAAGAATGTTTTTACACCAAAACTGCGGAGAAGTTTACACTCGATTTTAGCTGTGTTGCCGTGTCAAACCCTAGCCAATTTTTACAAAATTTGGTGACGTCACCTAGCATATATTCCATTTTGCCGGGGTTTTGCTCACTCTGGCTCGGAAATAGACTACGCTCAAAATCGAGTATATTCACACAAAAAATCAACACGTTTCAAAATAACAACTCCTAACCCTTCATGACCATTTCAGCGTTATTGTGAAGCAATTTTGTGGCCTGGAAAAAATCTCTATGCACACAGGAGAACGGGAACATTTGAGCAGTACAAATTTTTCTGCCCTATTTTTAGAAGAAGAAAAAATATATTCAAGAATATCTACATTCGGCAGTTTCGAGTTAGATTTCTTTGTAGCAAAATAACCGAATATCGACCATTCGGGCATTGATGACTTGGAGAGAGGGAAGAGTCTTTGTCCCGAACCTACCTGTCCTTGTGCAAGATCGTTAGGTCTCGCACAATACGCTTTTACAAACACCTTAATCTTGCTTTTAAGAAACGAAGTGCCTCATCCAATACCTCATCTGATTTCTCTTTAGTTAATCCACTCAAAGGAATTTCTTCTCTCTTTGTACCATTGCTACGATTTCAGACAATAAATCACGTAAGCTGCACCAGCCTCCCTTCAGGAATATTGTTAAGTTGACGAAATGACGATTTTGTCAACTTATATGTTAGGCCTCCCTGTTGCTAAGAGGAGACTTCTAGGAAGAAATAAGGTCACAAATGGGCACCAATTTCATGTAGCAAGTGCCCTGCATGATGGATAAACTTACTGTCTGTCTTTCCAGAATCGTAGGAATGCGAAATTTAGGGTCACGACGGAGAACAACTATATTAGTGCAAATGACTGAATAACAGGCAGGACCGACAATATTTTTTGCGGTTCACGTAAAGAGGTTACAACTCGTATTTCTAACGAGTATATACATTCGGTCATGCGTAACTTTATATTGGCAGGACATGTGATCTTCAAATTTAGCGATGTTATGACATATTGTAATAGTGACAACAATTAAAGAAATTGCGCAGTTAGCTTTCAGTACAACGTATCTACGCTAAGTATATGTATCTCAGATTTTACGAGTTCATCGTTACGAAATATAGCATCCATAGTGCGACAGTGTCTTGCACGACATTTTCAATGCGACTTTTAATAAAGATGGGCACCACCAGTGGCGGTTCGTCCATATGTGCAGGTCGTGCCTGGAACACCCAAAAATTCTCACTAATTTTCTTTGTGTCTGACCCTATAAGTTTACCGCATTATCCCAATCTTCTTGTTAAATCGAATAAGCCTGTTTCTTCTCCAAATCCCTACTTTAAACACAGCATTTATTCCGTTCCGCCTTTTGCAGTACCCAGGGTGTTCTGGTACAACCTTTTGTAGCAGAAACTCTTGTAAATTTTGACTGGGCACGGATTTACGACTCACAAGGCGACTGACCGAAGTGTTCCAAATCAGTTTGGCACCAAGCTAAGGTACAGGTAGGAAATCAACGTAACGAAGGCCAGTTCCTTACAAATCATACAACAAAGGTAAGGTATCAGTGATACCAGTATCACATTGTCCCCAACTTGACATTTTTGAATGAAAAGACATGTGAGATATCAACTCTTTCAATATCAACAAGTGTGGATTAGTTACGTGAACATTTATTCAGCTCGCTAAGACAGTTATAATCTATCTAGCAAGTAAGTAAGTTAGAAAATATCGGAAATAGTTTTAAATTAGAGTTACGATGAGTTCCACTCCCCCATGCTAACACGTTTCATTAGCGGCAATGAAAAATCCTCCTTACACCCAGGCCCGTAGCTGGCAGCATATTGCAGGGGAGGGGGTGTGTGGGGAAAGAACAGTTCCTGTATTTTGAAATAACTTCTATTACGCAAGAGGGAACTAATAGAGATGTACACATGTAATCGAATACCGAGTCAATAAAATATCGATTACCAGAAGTCGAGTAACAATTAGACACTGACTTTGACACAAATACTCCCTCCAATTTATCCTCAAGGGGGAACACAATATACAAATCTGACAATTGAGGGGAATGCCCCAGTGTCCTCACCCCCGCAGTCACGGGCCTACTTACACCTGATAACATTGCAATCAAAGGATATACGTTGTCTGCTACGTGAAATTGAAGTGAACACCCAGAATTTTCAGGCACGAGCCGCCACTGGGCACCACACGCTTGGAAAACACATCACTTATGGAAATGAATTAAAATTATAGCTCCCGCCTTTTATCCTAGTATTACTGCTTGATTAAGATCTTTAATTTGTTTTCTGGTTCACCGTCATCAGAAACGTTTGGAAGATTGATTAGAGGTAAACAGCGAGGTTTTTTTGCTAAATATTATTGCGAGACACTGGTCAGTAACATAAAACTGCACGAAAGTGCTTAAAGCCTTTTTCGTCTGACACTCCTCAGAGTACAAAGCAAGTCGTTAGAATTGAGATTGAGAAGAAATCAATGACACTTATACCAAACTGTGTTTTACAAGTAGCCAATCAGAAGCCTGACTAATAGATTGCTGTTGTTTTGACCAATCAGTGTTCCTCGAACTGTCAGTAACTGTCAGGACTGGAAGTTGAACATTTTCTTAAAGACGTTATAAGAAATGAGGGGACTTCAACAAATGAGTAGCACTTATACGCGTTTTGTTTGCAAGAACGTGTTCCAATCATCAAATTTCCTATAAATTGTGTGCCCCTACGATTTTCGTAGAAATATGAAGAAGAACTTGTATGAAATATCCTGCGATATCGTATCAACGTATGACAGCCATCGATTAACACATGTAAAGGAAGAGCAACAGCTACATTTCTTGTATCGAAAGAAACGAGAGAACGGGATAAAAAGTGATAGAACTGGATGCAATAGTAGTAAATCATCAAGGCAAGCAGTGAAAGTGCAACAGATTGAGGAAACAAGGTCTGCACTACGATTTTTCAGGACTTGATAACTGCGCTTGAAATGACATGTTGGAGGGCTTGGTGCACTTTGTTTGTTCTCCGTCTATTAGTGACGTTGCGACGTCCAGTTTACATAATACATCCTACAGCAAACATTCACTTAATTTTATCCAAAAATTCTAACCTTATAACTTTCAAAATCCACCAGAAGATTTGATATAATTTGTGTAGATTATTCTAGAATCATTCTATTGTCTATTATATTACTGCATTTATTTGAATCATGTTCTAATTGGATTAACATAATAGGGATGTACCTGTTTGGGTGTTTTGGTGTAATACCTTTCTATAGCCTCAAAAAACAGAATTTAAAAACCTACTCCATACAGGATTTGAAAATCTATATCCTAACAATTCTTGAATCCTTAGCCGAGGTAATTGAATAAGACATTTATATAATGTCAAGAAATCAAAATACTGTACAAGCTATGCAGTGTGATCCTCTATTGGACTAACTGTGAAATGTAAAAAGAGGAACCCTACATAAACATGGCTCGTATCTATACTTCATATCTGTGGTCTGGCCTATAACTGGAAGAAACTCGACACGTATTTACATCGGTAACGACTTTGACATGGTGACATAAACACCCTGAAGTTTATGGGTCATCCCTCTGTACATTTGCAACCTCTTTCGAACTAGGGAGGAAGCCTGAAGTTATTTTACGATATTTTAAACTTAAAATTTGTATTGATATGCAAAACTATGGTCAATATGCATAAAACAAACGTTCGCACAGCTTAAAAAAATGTATGTTATCAATTTCATATCGTAAAGTTTTTCTCCGTCTTAGGACGGCAGTATTTAAGGCCTGTTTTCAGGACGACAGTATTTAAGGCCTGCTTTCAAGACGACAGTATGTAAGGCCTACTTTCAGGACGACAGTATTTAAGGCCTACTTTCAGGACGACAGTATACAAGGCCTGCTTTCAAGGCGACAGTATTTAAGGCCTGCTTTCAAGACGACAGTATTTAAGGCCTGCTTTCAAGACGACAGTATTTAAGGCCTGCTTTCAAGACGACAGTATTTAAGGCCTACTTTCAGAACGACAGTATTTAAGGCCTACTTTCAGAACGACAGTATTTAAGGCCCACTTATTACCCTGACAATAGGCTCATTGATATCTAGAGACATGAAAACGACTTTTTAATAAAAAAATTGGAGAGGAACCCGACCCGACCTCCTCAAAAAAAAGTAACAACTCACACTTAACTATATTTCAATGAACTAATAAATATTACATTCGTAAATTTATTCTTTAAGTTTAGTTAAATGCCTGTACACTGATATCGCCACATCGGCAACCAACAGGAAAATCATTTACATGTCAAAAATCGCAACGTACCTTCTCATAGGCAATCAAGTGCTTGGAGTATGTATCACAACAGACAATAACCTCAGCAGGTTATACGCTAATACAAGATCTATGGTCTGGCTTTGAAAATCAATTGAGGTGATCGCAGATGAACCTGGCGTGACAACACTAAGAACCTAACTAGCCTCAAAACCACATCATCGATCATAGATATATTCCGTCAATGACGCTCACGGTATTACTCGAGCATATCAAGTGATTATGAGACGGGGTGTAACACTACTTCCCGAAATGGCCTTTTATGTATTAGTCGGAACGTGTCCTTTTTGAAACTAGATAGTCAACGTAATCTTCAGTACGTAACTTGATAGAATACGGCTAATGTTTCTATTGGCACCGACTGCAGAGGAATTTGGTTTAAGTCACAGTGTGCCCTACCTCAGTCACCGTTTTTTATCAACCGCTCATTAACCATTACAATAAAGCGGGGAAAGATAGACGAAAGCGACATAATCAAAGTTCTCCTAGGTAAAAAGTAAATATTCATGTCATAAATTTGATACTGTTATCTACCATTAAACCTGCGGTAGCGAGGTTGTCATGTTACATGCGGCTACAGATGATAAAGAATGTAAGGATTCTATACAGTACAAGGATTAGAGCAAGAAGATTACGGATTGGTCACAGACTAGAGAGAAATATAGGAGGACTCCCCTTAAAAACGTCAAGGGCATCCTTGCATGCAAGGCGATTGTCCAGAATGGGACTGCATATGTCAGCAAAACTTCACAAAGTGTTTACAGCGCCGTTGTTTGTTTTCTTCCCTTAAACGTGTTATTGTGCAAAAACTCACGAGAATCAGGTAAAGAACTATCACTTAACAACGACCAACTTTTAGGATAGAAGGAAATCGATTCTTGTGTATCATTTTCTACCATTGCGTAGGATACCCTCAAGAGGTTAACGACGGCGATGAGAGGGCTACGACGATCACTACGGATTTCCGTTGGTATGGGTGTACGATCCAATGCGCTGCACATAAAATTACTATTTTACATTTTAGTGACGTTTCTGTCATATGAAATAAAACGCAAATAAAACTAAAAGTAACAACAGATAACAATACACAAGCCGGTAAAAATGAATTCAAGTGCATTCACGAAAACCAGACTAAAACTGAAATCATAAAATTATAATAAAGTCTAAATTATTAGAAATAAAATCTCGTTAGCTCCCCCACTCACCATCAGCAAATTAAAAAATAAACTACGTAATCAAAGAAGGAAGTGGCTAAATTATAGTTTGCCAATCAGTCGATCAATAAACTAATAAGGGTTGTATCACTCAGTTGAGGAACCCATAACTGGATTTTGATCATATGTGACAATCTTGCGCCATCAGCTACCAAGTGAGACCCAAGTGTGGCACGAGGTTATCCCTTGGTCCTATTCTTGGTTACCCACATGGACTTCTAAATCCACTCTGTTGATCTGATTGTTTACCTTATTGTTCTGTAGTCTGCCCACATGACCGTCAGATCTGTGTTATGATTTCTTGGTGGTACCATTGGAATCTGCCACTCCTGTGCGTTGGATCTAGGTGTTTGACTTTCTATTACGTAGTGCGATGCCCACCATAGTCCATTACCTGCTCTTGGTGTCAGACACTATGTGTCGCAACTGTACGTCTTTACAGAAAGTATGTGTTAATTGAAGAACTTCCTCTTAGTTGAAATACTTGCCTTACGAGTTTACATGACGCTGTCCACCTCCCAAAGGGCTCAGCACAATAATGCAATCGTTTTCTTTCTCTCCTGCAGGAGGTCTCCTCCCTAGAAGCATCTTTTCCGTTGTAGTTTTCTACTTCTTCAATGATCTTTCCATGCACAGTGATTAGTGCTCTACTGGCATGCCCGTTGAGCACCAAGTTTCCCTTACAAAGATGCATGTTGGGGCCAACTGGTCAGCTTCAGAGGAGGATATCAGTCAGTATCTTGTTAATTTCTTGTAACGACTATGCCAGCAGTATCATATCATAAGTGCAGGTCAGACGTGACTCGCGCTTGCCATCAGTCTTGTTCTTATCCTCAGCTCCATCTTTTTGCTGTTTCTTTACAGTTCAGGTAGCATTGCTGGGAGGCTTGTAGCACAGTAATATCTTCTGAGTCAACTCCTTAGTCTTTGAGGGCTGTAAACATTCGATCAAATTCCATGGCGTCGAAAGCCTTTTCATAATCTACATAGGCATAGTACAATGGGATACTGCATTCACTAGCTTTTTCCCGAAGTTGCTTTAAAGTTAAGATGTGGTCCAATGTAGAAAAGCCTTGACTTGAAGCCAGTTTGTTTCTGTGGTTGATGGCTGTCTGGTGTCCAAGCAGGATACGAGAGAATACCTTGTACGTCAATGGTAGTAGACGGATTGGTCAGTAGTTCTTAATATCTATAGTGTCTCCTTCCTTATCAATGGTGAATTATATTTCATCTTTTAATTTATCTGAAGCTTTTCCAATGGAGAGGCAATAGTTAAACAAATTTAAACATTTTGATGATGAGTTCGCCACAACTCTTTAATACCTGCATTTCAACCGCTAAATTCTTGCTCTCACCTCAGGCAGAATTATACGCAGAGGACGTTTGGTATTTGCACTACAATGCAGAGGGAAAGTGATGACGTCACAAATCAAAAGGTTTGGGAAATAGTAAGATTTCACTCCAAATATCTAAAGGCAACCCTGGAGTAGGCTCCTTCCCAAAATACCAGACCTGTAGCGTATATAGCGTTATAAACTAGAGACGTTTCCATTTCAAAATCTCTGGTCAAAACTCTGTTAATATCCCTTGGTTCCTTACATTAGGAACGAACATCAAATAACAAGGTTTTGTTACAGAGATTTAAAACTTTGAAAGTTGATATCTCGGTGTTGGAAAAGGGCAACACTGCCAATTTCGGTCATTGACGTTATTACTACTAGTGCAACATGAAAATTGAGGGGTTTTTCCAGAATTGAAACATTTTCAAAATCGTGACGTCACACTTTCCCTCCGCATGAACGCTTGCAGTATGTCATGTCTTTCTGACGGCATAGGCGCTCATATGAAAACTCCTCACACGTTGCGACAACTCTGTCTACAATAAAAATGCCATATGCTTCTCTGAGAGTCGCGACGTTGTTTCTTCCAAGTCACTGCTTTCTTTTCACAGACTTCATAATTTTCTTGACTTTGACGGCTTTTATTTTGCCTGAAAATTCTCCTTTTATCTTACGTCTTTGTGGTCTTACATAACTCAGTGTACTCAATATGTTGTGTGTTTATCCAGCTTCTCTTCATCTGTTGCTGTTTCTCTTTCAACTGCTTTGTATCTGACTGCCCATATTAAGTTCATGGAAGTAAATTGAAACTCGAAACTGTATCCACTGGAAAGAATAAAATGTCTCAGGAACTTCCGCAGTACGATCATGTCTGAGCTTCCTTGCAATGCATGACATCTTAGGGCCCAGCAAACTTTTTCCGCCCAGGGCCCCGCATCCTTCAAAACCACCACTGGTTGTTTAGGACAACGCATCCGTCACCTTTTCGTCTAGCTTTACACATTCCTATCACATCAAACTTTATCTTCTGTAAGTCATCTTCTAATAAGGAGACTCGTACATCAGCAGGCAGCGATAGTGTTTTAAGTACCAATTTCATTTCCCCATAGTTGCCTGTCACAACCCAGCGGTTCTTAGAAACCTCAACTATGTCACCGCCCCATCGTGCTTATCTACCTTTTACCAGGCCTTGTTTGTAGTACTGTGATGTCTTTAGCCACCCTACAAACCAAGCCAAACCTGGGGAGGAGGCCGGTTAAGAAACCAACCACCCCAACTTGGAATAGGTAATACTGATTTACATGGTACCGGTAGCGCTCTCTTGAGTGACCTGGCTCGCATAATTTGCATATGAGTCTAAATAAATACGCTTCAAGGTCTGACTGAAAATGGTTTGCATTGCTCTGAGCTATCTATTCATATTTTGTTTCCTTCGGATTAAACAGACTCCGATTACATGACTTAATTCAAAGAACTAATCTTATTACTTACATACAATGACAATAGAGGAAATAAAGTCTATTATGACTTTTTAAAAGACAACTTTAATGAAATCCCTGTTATCTCTAACTTTACGTGTTTAACGTTGTTTTCAATTTAATAATTTTATCTCGGGTTTATATATAAATATTTAATGATACACATATAAATGTATATAATGGTGTTGAATATACGTAACTCATCTTTGTATTTTAGGTAAGATGTCATTTAATAGTAAATGAAACCATAGAAAGGTTATTACCTTAAAACGGTTCCTTGGAGAACTAAAGGAATATCTAAAAATCTAAGAAGCATGATACGTTACTGAACACAACCTTTTTATGGGTTACAATTCCGAATTACTAGAGCCCTGCGACGTGTGACGTATCCATCCCCGTACCTTTACAATGGCTTATGATATTGAGCACTATGGTCAATTTGATATTTTCTCTATTGAATTGACCAATTCTCAAAGTTTGTCAACAGCAAAATCTGTTATCTCGGGCAACAAAAGGACCTAACAGTCTTCCGTTGAAAAGAAGTGACGGTCGAAACTCATTGCAAACGACCGATCCGCACCGGCAGGGGACTTTCCAACGAATTTCTTTCCGGACCTGGCTTACTTCTTTCTACATGGTCACAAACATTTGCTTTACTAGCTCCAAGCAAACCACAACAAATACAAATGATGATCAGGAGACAAAACCCTTTGTGAAAATTACGGTGCGATCTTTTCAGCTTGAAGGCAAGCAAGCGGAACTGTCACTTTCGACGATTAAATCTGTAGGTTCAACGACGTCTTCTAAAAGATTTCTATGTCGGGAAAAATATTTTGTTTAAAATTTGTAACGTACGCGTTTTTCATATCACGAGTGACCAAAAACGTGTAACACATACACGGGTGCTATTTTCATTAACGCGTAACAATCCTCCTATTTCTTTCCATAAGTGTTATGATTTGACTCGAGATGACTGCTGTGACCAGTGTCTGGCGAAAAATAACGCAGACTTGTGCTACTCCCGGATTTCGAACTAAAACTTTCCCGTGGTGTTATCCCGCCGTGGGTATTCACGGGTGCTGATTTTATTAATGCGTTACAGCCCTCCTATTTCTTTGCATAAGTGTTATGATCTGACTCGAGATAATTGCTGTGACCAGTGTCTGGCGAAAAATAACGTAGAGTTGTGCTAATCCCGGATTAAGAACTAAAACCTTCCCGTGGTGTTATCCCGCCGTGGGTATTCACTTTTTACTCATTACTGGAAGGACCCTTGAGTTGACCAAAGAGACTTAAAGGGCATGGAAGTTGGTTAATCTATGCCAAAGTGACAGCGGAGACTATGAGGTTTGAAAATCATACATGGATGTCTGTATTTGAAAGACAAAGAAAGAACACATAGAAAAAGAAGAGCTTTTTGTTAGAATTCATCTTAATTATGCGCCAACCATTACGAAGCTATGCCAGGACTACGAGGTCGTAACGTCAATCGCACACAGTATACGTATGAGTAAGTTATGTGATTCATTTGTTGGTTGTTAAGTACAGCTGTAAGGAGGTCGGTTGGGTGTAATCATGTTGAAGTAAAATATATCGAAGCTTATTGTTTATTATCATCAAACTATACCTGGGATATATTTACATGATACTGAACTCTGCGCGACTCGGCGAAATTTATCCCTTTCATTCACATGCACTTTTCATTACCACGCAATAATTGACGGATAGATACCTTAGATAGGAAAACAAGGTTGCAATTTATGACTCGGGGTCGTTAATGTAATGAAGCTGGGGACCGAAAGAATGTGTTAAATGGTCTAACGTTTGGGGAAAGGGTGTTACACACGTTGACAAAGTTGTTGCCTTCTGTTTCTGGTTCCTGTAAAACCGTACTAAATACTACTTATGAGCAAAAAAGTAAGGCTCCTGTCCCTACCCCCTCTCCTTCTCCTCAATATCATCGACAGTAGTTACTAAGCAGATACAAGTAATTTCACTATAAACAGCGGCTTCTCAGTAGTTTGGGACAATAAACAAAACCTGGTATCGAATGTTGGATTTAGTATGCCTCTTACGGAATCTAATGCATGCCTTGAATATAAAAAAGTTCTAATCGTCATTGCGACATTCACATTTCCTGGCATCACATGTCTTCCTTTCTCATTAAGCCACTTTTCATCTATTTGGCGTTTTCTGTTTAAGCCACTGAAACACAATATGTCACGGATGCTAGGATTTCTATTATTCTGCATATCACGCATAACGTCCCATTAAATAGCTGCCACCATTAAATAGCTGCCAACTTTCTCTGACGTAAATAAACATTTATAACGACTTGAACGTCTATCCCATTTAAAATGCTCTCTTAACGACCAAGATTTTAATGGCCACCGAAAAACTAAACATACAATAATTTTACCGAGTTCAGTTCTTAAATCCAAACGATTCACACCAAACCTCAAAACGCAAAACTCAACCTTCCTGACTATATAACTCAGCACATCAAATTCAAATGAGCCCCCATAGATTCCTCTGGATTGCTTACTTAACTTGGTCAGGAATGCTAACATCTTTTAGTAATTATCGATAAATTTCTACTGAAAATCGCACCAGACGTTAGGTATAAAGGTTTGGTAACATAATTGAATAGTCTAATAGTATTGGGCTCTAATATTCAGACTGATGCCAAAGAACTATGATGTATGCAAGGCTAGATGGTCAAAACAGTCACATCATTCACCCTCCATAACATGATATTTGCTGTTAAACCCTACTGTGTAATATTCTGTTGACAAAGAGCACTATTCAGGCTACGCTGTCTTAACACACATACGATAAGGCAATACTACACGCATTTCTAGCCGAGTACAAAGAATGGCCAGATCCTCAGGGACTTGGAATCTCACGTTAAATTCATTGAGTTGGCAGCAAATTCAACCACGGAAGTGTTGTATGGCACGTGAATATGATTCAAACATCTAAAGTAATGATACTTACAATGGTTAGGGTTTTCCCAAAGCAATCTGCCCTCCAATATGTCCAGGCGATTACAAGATCATGATCAGGTTTTTGCTTTCCCGTCAGTTCAACTTAGCATCGTTTAGAACTCACACTGTCAAAAACCCCGTTGTAACACATGTTAAACGCACAATTATTCGAGGTTTCCGAGATATTAAAGAAGTCTGTTCCACTAACAAGCAAATAATATAATAGGGCTGTCAGAAGCAGATCCTTTATTCAAATAAAAGACAATACAAATTCTTCTCCGGAATATCCTTAATAACTCTATTCTGGGCCACTTCTCTTCACCGTTTCCAAGCATTCAATCGTCAATGTCCCTCACCTGTTTATCTCATAATTAAATCGCTTCACGGACAATAAGAAGCAAAACAAGACAAATAAAAACAATCCTACCGTGTGAAACGGTTTTTTGATGTCCCAGCAGGGGGCGGAGTGGACCGTCACTCTTTGAACTGACCAGCAGGGCTTGCTACAAGACAGAGGAGTCGAAGAGGACTGTTTTTGTAAAATAGCAGAGCATGAAAAATCTAGGAACACTGAGGGAATGTTTCATTATTGGGATTATGTGGAGATTAAATGCTTGTAATGGTATTAACTTGGTGTGAGCATAGACGTCGCACCACCAAATCTACATTATTTGTGCTTCAAGTTAAAATTGTAAAGCCTTCAATTTCCGACGAGAAGTGACGCTTGTCTCGCAAATAGTGTTTTAACCTAAAAACAATGTAAATAGTATGTCAATAATAATGCTATTACTGTGCTATTATCCCCTTGTTATTGTATAGAAAATCGAATCGGTGACTTGGTACGTGACAGAAATTGAATATTGATGGAAACAGATCTAGTTATGAGGTCCAAAAAAGAAAGTAGGTGATGAACAAATCAGGCATGTAATCACCCATGCCCATATCGGGGGCCGGTCAAGGATGAGGGCATAAATGAGTAACAAAGTACTATTATGATAGAGGAGGGCGAATGTATCAGTCCGCATGATCCCCGAATCCCCATCCACCTCTTTTCAGCTATGAAAATAGTGACAAAATAGAGCCTACCAAACAGATTAGTTCTCTCAATAATTAAGAAAGTAAAAGGATGTGGCCAGGCCAGACAAGGAAGGCGTAACTCCCCCTGGCGAGTTAAGCATAAAATGAACATATGGAAGAATGCAACACCATAGCATTAATGCCTGCAGCCAAGTAGAATCTCCACTATTGTTATCATCATCGCAACTACTATTTCATTCCTAATATTTTCATGTTCTCTTTTATTATTGTCACATCATCCGTATGTTAAAAATAATGGTTCTCAATGGCCAGAAGAAGGAAAAGCTAGCATAAATCTGTTACTTTTTACTTTGTTTATATGTTCTAAAATCCGCTGTAAATTCATTCTCCCTTGTATGGAGATTATCACATCGTCGACGTAACTTAACCAAATAACAATATCTCCTTGTAACGTTTTGTTGTAACTTTTCTCCAGAAACTCGTTAAACGTTACAAAAACGTTAGCTAGAATGGGGCACAGTGGCGACCCCATAGCTATTTCCGATATTTATAGTATTCTTTGTCATTACATGTAAAGTAAGAATGTCTGATGCATAGCTCGACAAATTCTTATAATTATTCTTTCTCGAGGTGAAAATTGCCGTGCGGCTCGAGAGCTGATTCCGCAAGAGGTAAATGGTAAACTTAATATCGTAGCCGTGACATTGATAAGAGAAGACAACGAACTATACTTCAAAGTTTTTAGAAAACCTACTAACCAGAATGAGTTAATCCACTATATATTCAGCAATAGTAAACCTATGAGGCGACGCATTATCATTGCTGTCTATCTCCTTGCTTTGAGAATTTGTTCAGAAAATTACTTAAAGCAAGATATGTCTTACATCAGGGACACATTTTGAAACATACTCAGATCATTCTGTACTTAATGCCAGATCGAAAGCCATAAAATTATCGAGAGGCGGACCACTTAGAAACCAGAGCAACAAACAAAAGTTATTGATTTCTCCTTAAACATCTATTGATAGTAAAATTACATGGAATTACAGTCGTGGAATTAATCAAGGCGTCAATGACGTCAAAAAGGCAAATAACAGCAGTAACAGCAACAGTAACAGCAGCAGTAACAGCAGCAGTAACAGCAGCAGTAACAGCAGCAGTAACAGCAGCAGTAACAGCAGCAGAAGCAGTAGTAGTGGTAGTGGTAGTAGTAGTAGTAGTAGTAGTAGTAGTAGTAGTAGTAGTAGTAGTAGTGGTAGCAGCAGCAGTAGTAGTAGCAGCAGCAGCAGCAGTTGTAGTAGTAGTAGTAATTTAATAATGCACAGGACGTTATGATTGCTTTGGAGGCAATCATAAACACAGGAAACATGATCATCATAAACACAGGAAACATGATCATCAGAAAATCGAAGAAAGCAGGAGTATGCGAGATTCGATGTTGTGGTTGCAAGCAAGTTTATATGGCGAAACTAAATGTTTCTCTTCACGAAAGCGTGAGCCTTGATCAAAAATAACATGAAAATGCAATCGTAGTTTGTAGAAATAAAACTCGCCACCATCCGCAAATAAATAACGATCGTTTTGTAAGATAGTAAATGACGAACTGCGAAAATCGAAGAAAGATAATTTAAAAACTCTAACAATCATGCCTCCCCATGATCCCACACCATAAAAATATCATCAATGTAACGTAGCCAGACGCTAGGTGTGGCTCTGGCTCCCCTAAGCGCTCTTTCTTCAAAGTCCGCCACCGGTCCAGAGAAACGTTCAAGATTTGAAATTATCTTACTTGTATGAAGGAAATCAGTTTTTAGCATTCCTCGTGTAATATAATATATATAAGTACTCAGGCAAACACACAAGCAGTCATGAACTACATAGTATAGAACTCATTAAACATGAAGTGACGTAAAAATAGTTTGTCATGTAATTTACACCAAAATAAGCTCAAAGTTATACAATTTCTTGCTGATGTCACCGTGTAGTTTGAGCGATCTCGCGACTGAGGGACTTCCTCTTACGTGGTTGCAAACAAACAAAGGAAATGCTACATCCAATTTCATGGCTTATTGCCGAAATGGTAACTTACGACATCAGGGTCTGGCAATGCCCTTATAACAAGTAGACTTTATATCACAGTGGTATAATAGCATTTCTCTTTATCACGGCCTTCCAAGTCAAATACCTAGAAACTACAGTGTTTCAGAATGAGGCTGCTAGACTTCATAGCCGGCAAGCGGAATTTGACCGTATTTGGCCAATATTTAGACGACCTATATTTGCTACTGGTTCATAAATCTTGTGTTACTCTGATCAGTATTAAACTGTCAATGGCGTAACGCCAGCATATTTAGGAAATATTTTTAAACTAACGTGCAATCGATAAATTTAAGTTCGTCTTCTTAAGGTCCCTTCAGGGCAATTTAAGTCTTACGGTTCAAGAGCCTTTTTCGCAGCATGCAAAATATTGTGATTTTTAAAGTAAATAGGCGTAAATGTGCCTTGGCGCTTTGAACCACCTGTTGTAAATTCTCTACGTAAGAAATGAAAAGTTACTTTTGCAGAACTTTTCTGATAAGGGTTCCATTATACAAACAGTAGTTTCATCATTATTAATCAAAGGAGGACTGGGAGCTAATATGTGGACTAGAGCAGTATAGTATGTTATAATTGGGCGTCACTTGAGGGTTTAGTTGGTTCAGCGCATGCGCGAATGAGTGGGTCATGGGTGTGAGTCCTTTCAGTCACATACTTTCTTTCTTTCTGGTACTTTTTGAAACCTAATATAAGTTTATAAGTCGATAAGTTTATGGTTACGGTTAGATATGAGACTACCGATACACAGATTTACATCTGGCATACAGCATCATTGGTCCAACATTACACAATGATAAAACATTACGTAGTTGATTTAAATTTACAACATCAGATTTGAGAAGACTAGAGAAAAGTAGAAAATATAGTTCCATGGGAATACAAACCCGTGACCCACGCATTCGCAGCATGCGTTCTACCATTAGAGCTAGGTTACCAACGTTACCGAGGCATCTCCCTACGCTATGTTGATTGACCATGGAAAGACAGCCATCTATACCATCAATCAATTAAAAGTTACAAAGTATCATCAAGAAAGAAGTATGACACTTTCCTCGATGGTACCTTACAACACTGCAACATTTGTGCAGAACTAGCAGAAAAGTACCTGACGTCACCTTATATCTGCAGCTACGAAACACAAAGAACATGACCGTAGCCTTCACTTTAAAGCCTGATTTACACGCTACGATTTTGTCGGCCGAATTAGGGATGATTTAGTCACGTGTCCAACCAAAGATTAGTCGTACGTGTAATTGGCCTCCACGACACGATCGACGATTTTCAGCACAAAAAACTGTTTGGGATTTTGTCCAGAAACAATAGGAGAAGCTGAACAGAAGACCTTACTTGAGAATGGGAAATAAGCAATCACCTACATTCTGAGGGCTGTATTCATCTGGATGGTATTATAGCCGTGCATGAGAAACTACATAGTCATTTCGCTGGTTTGTTTGTCATGAAAAACGTCAACTATGCTAAAATTGCAAATAAAACTCACGGCATTATTCTTTGATATGCCTACAGAGAGTCCCTACAAGACGTTCCTAACAGTAATGTTGTTTCTGCTTTACAGAAAGTCATGCTTTCCATCACGACCTCAAGGGGTCCGTGTTAAAACTTTGAGGCACAGTCTCGACATCCAAAATCGGGAGTAAATCTGTTCAAATGTCGCAGATTTTCTAAAAATCGTACAGATACGTGCTGAGCTCAACAACCTTGAAATTAGGCTCCTGAACAATAGACGTACGTCATACCGAGTGTGAGTCGGCCGACAAAATCGTAGCGTATAAATCAGGCTTAAGTGACAGAATTGAGCAATCAGGTCGGTTATAAGCACTCCCTCCTCCCTGCAAAAATTCGCCCCTAAACGAGCAAAAACGTGTTGAGACATTACGCCAAACGAGAGATGGAGGGGTTAATGGGGGCCTCAGCTGGATGTGACCAGATTTAGAACTCAAATAAAAATTGATTACTGACGCAATTTAACGTTTTTAGTTGTTTTCACTTTAACATTTTAAAAATTTGATTTGTAGCTGACAATTCATACGTAGCTCATGTCGTTCTCAGTATCATCTCGCCTACAATTATAAAATACCAAGAAAACATACGTAGGGAGTACGACCCAAACGGAACATAAAACTGCTATTGTTCAAACGAAACCAGCCGGGCAGGTTAATAACACGTTGAGCAACCGACAGTATTAAAAAGAGATTTCACCGAAGCAGGCAACATCGTTTAGGAAATACGTAAACAAGACGAGTTACAATAAATGAAGAAACAATGACAAAACCATGCCCTCTTAAACATATAAAAAGTTAGTGCTTTACTCAGAATTTCATAAATTAAACAATCACCGCTTCGATATTTAGATACGTCAGAGTATCAATTACCAAAATTTAAAAATAACACTCGTTAATTTCACAAAACCAGTTTACTTACGTAAGCTGAGTCGAGTTAGTAGAATTCATGCAAATGTGCCGTTACGTTATTTGGGAAACCAACCTCGTCACGATCTTACTCAAGTTCGAGTACTTGTGAAAATATCACATCCAAAAATGGAACACTGTGTTTCGAAGCATAGGAAATGGTAAACATAGTCTAATTAGTCCAATAATTGATCTTACTTTAATTATAACGTCACACTTAACAACTCTATTAGTTGATTTATTCCAATTTAAATCGGATAGTCAGACCCAAAGCGTCTGGCCATAAATAACGGGGCTAGGATAGCGTACTACAGAAATCAGTCCAACGCTACCTGCTTACATCCGATGCAAGCAATCGCTTTAAAAGAAAATTCACACGCTCAATATAGCTGATGACTTGACCGTGTGGAACAAGAAATGTCATTAAGACAAATGGCTATCATTAAACAAACCATATTTAATTGTAGTATAAGCGGACGGCCTTCAGCGGCAGACATGGAAGTAGTTCACTAAAGAACAACGCCAAAACAGGAAACTGCAATGTTGAAAACGTTTCATTTTATTGCCACTTCCTCAGGTCCACTGGAAATAACGTTTATCAAACTCAGGCATTCACGTTGAAGACATAAATTCGAACTTCGAACTGTCTCCTGGTACATTCCAACAATTCTATAGTTAATAACAACGTATCTCATAGACAGTATTGAAAAAAAGCGTAGAAGACAAAGAGCTGGGGTACGTGAATCACTGGATAGATACTAGAGACTAGATATAATGGTGATATTAACAATGGATTAGAATGATACAACCAAGCAATAAAACTCTAAAAATCAATCATGAGCTAAATTAAATAACTGAACCAAGAGTAAAGATTGTATCACTTACGATGCCTGAAATATTTATGAGGGAGGATCTCATTACTAAGTGCGGATGCCAGAAATTCAAATTTTCTGTATTCATAATAAAAGCTGCTTCTTTCAATTTATATCAATACTGATCATTTTCTCGCTCAAGTATTCGTGCAGAATCTAGCTTAGCGATATGATTACTTTTACTCCTGTGAACGATTAAGCCATTTTCTGTGTCCCTTTCTGCTAGAGTATAGCTATGTCCACGTTTTCCCCTAGAAAAAACCATTCGTTTCGACAAAATATGACTATCCCCCCTCCCCCCCCACCATATTTCGTACACTTCTAGCCTGTTTCCCCTGTTGATTTCACTTTCCGACTTTCTACTACTAAAATTTCGTATGATCATACTTTGCTTTACTACGACCTTAAATATATCCGCATCTTGCTGATTCCTGAATTGCTGTTGATGCTGCTGCCTTGTACGATGTTTTTGTTGCTGCTGTTGAAATTCTGTCCTAATCTACACCCGGTGCTTTGCATACCACAAATTTTTGCCTGTTACGTGTTCGCTTTGTTTCAGCAACAGTGTATAAGACACTTTGCTATTAACTATAGAATTCCATCGTTGAAATGTACCAGGTTACAGTTCGACGTTCAAATTTATGCCTGAATAGTAGATGGCCGAATTTAGTTAACCGTATTTCCAGTGGACCGGAGAAAGTTGTGAGAAAGGCGTAACGATGTCCATATCGCAATTTGCTTTATTGGGATTTCTCTTTAGTCATTTCTCGAAGTTTTAAGCACCCTTAACGATTGTTGCATCTTGAGTGTTCTTTTACTTAAAACATGCCAACAGGAAGGGCATCGAAGGCGTCGAATAAAACAATTTGATAACGAATCCCCGATAAAAAACCAGAAGCGCATTCATTTTTACATAGTTCCGCCATTTCAAATAAGAAAAGGAATCAGCACACGATTATCCACTTCTATTCTCTACTTTTAAATGGCTGATGTGACATCTTGGATTCTTGATAAAGGCTCCTTAGGCTTAAATTCTGTTTAGCATGCAGCTCCTTATCAGAACCTAATGTCACAAATCAAAACATAAAACAACTCAAAGAATCAAATATTTACCAACTAAGCAATATACGAAAACGTTCACATCTGCATCATGTAGCTAATCAGTATCTCCATATTCCTTAAGGTTTGTAAATTTGTGATTCTCTCTATTGCTTTATGATCCAATTTATGACTTAAGGTTCTGATGAGAAATCATGCCGAACAAAAGCTTTTCAAACTAAGTCATCTTTTTCGCACAATGTTTGTGCCACAAATATTTTCTTTGATATTTATTCGAACAAATAGGCTCTGCGAAAAGAAGATGTGTTTGCAAACTCAGGTATAAAAACCCATCCCTTTCCATCCCGGGGGGGGGTCTTAAACGTTATGGCCTCAAGTAGGAACAAATACTATACTAATATAGTTGCGATAGAGACTCTGGGTGTGAATCTTAATCTACTTATAAATATAACTACCCAGGTTAAAATTTTTAAACGAAGCGTGGTGAAGATAGACTACACAATGTTTCATTAGGA